>CM036909.1:2915000-3110000 GCA_020800305.1 Porphyrio hochstetteri | reverse complement strand
GGGTTGGACCCCATGGGCTCTGGAGGGCCCTTCCAACCCCTGTGATTCTGTGATTTGTTTTGCATGTGTGTTGAAACCCTGTTTTTTATTAAGATGCAACATCATGAAGATTCACTCGCTGTTCCTGGAATCAAAAGATACAGTCTTCCATCTTGAAGAATAGTTTCCCTATGGAGTCAGATGCTTGGAGAAGAGAAATGCTGCAGAATCAAGAATAATCTGCATTTTTTTGCAGACATGCTGTGGTAAAGTTCCTGAGAAAATTAGCACAGTAGCTTCCTGCTAAAACTGGGGGTGGGAGGAGCAGCCATGTGCATCGTTATTCAGGCCATTTTTCAGCTTTGCTGTTCCTGGGTGACTGGACTGTGGTAGCAGAGCTGACGTTTTCATTCCCTGGGAAAGCTCAGAACCTGGTTTTCATTTAAATGTGTAAAATTATCTGAGTTGTTTTCCCCTCGATAAGGTTTACAAGTGTCTGTATATCTTTAGTTTTAACAGAGGGCAGTTCAGTAGACAGTTTACGAAGTACTGGTCAGGGAGATAAATTACCTTGTAGAGCTGCACAATCACCAGCCACAATCTCCTCAGTGACTTTATAGCCAATGATAGGATTTTTCAAGTTCATAGAAACTCATCAAAACACTTCCTGGTATTTTTTTCCTTCTCCATCTAGCCATTCACACTTAAAACATAATCTGTAACTGCTCTTGCTGGGGAGTGAGGGTTTGGTTTGATGCCTTAGGGCCTGCTGAGCATTTCTATATTTCTCACAGCCCCTTGGGATTTGTGAACTGGAAATGGGAACGTTTCAGGTGGCTGCAGCACTTTGACACATTCCTTTCCCAGGGGTCATATCTAACCTCAAGTGATGCTTTGTGTGTGTACCATTAACCAGTTGAGCTTTGCAGGGTTGCTCTGTAAGGTTATCATCAGGCAACTCAGTGGCCTGATGCTTTCATTTTGTTGCTCTTCTGGAGTCAAGGTTTCATAGATATGGATTTGAAGCTCCCAGGTTCTTTTGGGTTGGGGCTACTTCAGCCCACAATTCATTGTTTACAACATGATTGACATACCATCTCTCCCAGAAGAAGAGGGCATGCTATACATGGGGCAGCATCTGAGGTGGAGAACGCCTTGAACCTCTTACCCTCAGTTTCAAGGGCCTTTTCTGGTCAACATGGTGCATGGAATTTGGTGCAGACAGACTCTCCTGTGTTTCTGAGCCACCAGGCAACCCAGTCTCTGGCAGGGCTGGGGCCAAATTTGTGCCAAAATAACAGGTTATGCTGGTTTATGCCATTGATGGCTCCAGTGCATGATCAGATGTCAGTCAGGTACTGGTGTATCCGAGGGGTGAATGTGGAAAGGAGTGAAGAGGGAATATGGACACTTTATTGTCCCTGTGCACATGTGTCTCTCCATGATACGGAATGTCCAGGGCAGTGTGGCTGCTCACATCTACATTCAGACTGGAGCTGTGTTTCACTGTTGATAAACCTCTGTTGCTATCCCTGCACAGCTCCTGGGAGACACCCTGAAGCAACAGAATCACACAATCACAAGGTTGGAAAAGACCTTTAAGATCATCAAGTCCAACCATTCCCATCCTAAGCTAAACCAGATCCCTGAGCACCTCATCTACCCTTTTTATAAACACACCCAGGGAAGGTGACTCAGCCCCTCCCTGGGCAGCCTGTGCCACAGCCCCACAACTCTGCCAGGGAAGAACTTTTCCCTCCCATCTGAGCTGCCCCTGCCCTGGCCCAGCTTGAGCCCATTGCCCCTTGTCCCATCTCCTGTCCCCTGGCTGAAGAGACCATCACCCACCTCTCTGCACCCTCCTGGCAGGGCAGTGGAGGTGGGGAGAAGGTCTCCCCTCAGCCTCCTCTTCTCTAGGCTGAACACCCCCAGCTCCCTCAGCTGCTCCTCAGAGGATTTGCCCTCCAGCCCCTTCCCCAGCCTGGTTGCCCTTCTCTGGACTCTCTCCAGGACCCTCAATGTCCTTCTGATGGTGAGGAGCCCAGAACTGGACCCAGCACTCGAGGTGCAGCCTCACCAGTGCCCAGTCCAGGGGCACAATCCCCTCCCCAGACCTACTGGCCACACTATTTCTGATACAAGCCAGGATGCCACTGGCCTTCCTGGCCACCTGGGCACATTGCTGAATGGTGCAACAAATGCAAGTTTGGCTGTGGGTGCTGAGTGGGCAGCTGTTTCCTACCACAGTGAGAACATGCTGAGAGTGACTTTCTGATGCAGTGGGTCTGGTTGGAGCCTCTTCTTTCAGGGCAGGGGTTAAGAATTGATTCCAGTAAGAGTAGGTCTGAATACTATCCTATTATAAAACCTTCCAAGAGGTACTTGTGAATGATCTCAATTTCTGAATTGATTCCCCCCCCCCACCCCTTATATTCTGACTCAGAGCAACCTCTTGTTCTAAACAAGCAGCACATTTACCCTGAGTGATGCTTCCCCCATCCAGGGCAGCTCCCCTCTGACAGCACTGGCAGGAGGCATTGCTGGGAGGCTGTAATTAAGGGCATGGCCACAGGTATTTGCTCCATTCCCAGCAGGCTCTGAACCAGTGGTCAGAGAGAAACCAGAAACACCTGCTGGGTCTAATGAGGTAAGTTAGGAATGATGGGGATGTCCCATTTTTTTCCCCTCCCTCTCAGAGGGAAATGAGAGAGCTCAGTCTCAGGCAGGAGAGGATGTGGGCTCAATGAAAAGTAAGTTGTCTTTCAAGGTGTATATATTTTAATGCTTGATGTTTTAGTGGAATGAATTTTCTTCTCCATGCTGCTGTTCACCCCACCAGAAAAAGAAGGCTGGGCAGCCAGGGGCACTATCAACTTAGCTCTGTGATAAGGTAACTCAGCAGGTTTTGGCCCATATGAAGTGCTGCTGGAAAAGCAACAGTGAGTTAGCTGAGGAGCTGGTGATACTTGGGTTGTGGGGAATTACTGTGGTCATTAGAAGGTATCAATTAATGTGAATATCTTCTTAGGCTCTTGATATCTTGCTTTCAAATGCTGCCTCCTCCTGTCCTTGCAGGGATTTACTCCCTTTGCTGTTTAGTTTCTGGAGAAAAGGGGATATGCTGTTCTGGTTTTGGTTGCCTGCTTTGAACTGTTTCCTGGAGCTGTGACCAAACGAGGTCTGGATCATTACTACATCTACCCAGCCATTTGTAGAACCCTTTAGAGCTCTCTCTATGGCCTGATCCTGCTTGCTGTGAAACTGATGGCAGACCTCCTGCCTTTCTGGGAGGACACAGTCAGGGTCTGTCAGCAGCAGCAAGGAAAGCTGCAGTCTGAGCTTGTGGAGGGGATGCACACTGCAGGTTTTGTCCTGAGCTTTGGTTCCTGGTACTGGGGAAGGTCTGAGCAGTTATTTCCTTTCTCTGTGTGTCTTTCCCATATTTTGCCTGTTAGACACTGAACAGTGTGTAGCAGGAGTTTTCAGTGGTTTTCCAGGCTCTTTGAAATGTCTTCTTCCTAGATGCATGTGGTAGCACATGCCATACCACAATGGATGTGCCTCAGACTGGGTCAGGGGAAGAGCTTGCTCATGTTAGAGTGTGGGCAGTGAGTGTGATGCTCAGAGTGGTGTTTGGGAGGCAAGCCCTGGCCTCACGTGGTTGCCCCTTGATCAGCACCATTGGATGCCCAAGGCAGGGGAAGGGGGGGACAGGGTCTGAGTTTTGTGCTGAGTGCTCTTTTGTGCTCTAGACATGGGTGCCTGTCTCTCAGTAGGGACTCTATGGTATTTGATATTTTTGCCTATGACATCCCAGGCAACAGCCTAGTAAAATCATTTAAACATCTGTAACCTGCTGTGTCAAAAACCTGACTGGAAACCATTGCCCAGATTCCACTAATTGATGCTAAATAGAAAGAAAAATAACACGGGGAAAACCCCTCCTAGGAAGAATCAATAAATTAAAGATGCTTGGGGATATAAATTCAGCAGTTAAATGAGATACTAATGAAGATGGGAGTTTAATGGTGAGTACTCTCATTACATTGTTTTAAAAATTCCATTTGATGTAGATTTGGTGCTGGTAAAAGGAAGACAGACTCGTGACAAACATCCAGGAGAACAAAAGTTGTTCTGACATAGGAGCACAACTACTGCTGTTTATTGCTGAGCAGCTTTGCTTCCCCATTTCTGCAAGTTGTTGCAAGATCTGAGGGGGAAACGTGGAACACTTAATTAAAAAACAACTAATGACTCTTCCACAGGGTCAGTTTGCTTCTCAGAGCCTAAAACATGCTGGATATTACCCCATGTATCATTTTTTTGACACTGGAGGACGACTGCAGAGCCTGGCAATGTTGCTATTGGTTTTAAAGCACAACCTAATTAACTAGAGATGGTCTGAGTGGGCTTGGCTGGAAACAAGCACTGGGCTTCCAAAGAATGGAGCTACTCAGGTATTGCCAGACTGCAAAGTAAGGATGCTGCTTCCTCCCTCAGCTCAGCCCTGATGAGCAGCACAGTGCTGTTACTGCCCTGCTCCTGCCTTTAGCCCCATGGCCAGGTCTCATCCCTGTATCCTTACTCTAAAGGTGTTGTGCTTAATGTGTTCTGGGCAGCTGCCTTAGGCTGAGCTGTATTATGCCCCCCAAATTCCCATTTCTCACTATAGCATAGGTCGGAACCCAGCCTGACAAGCCTAGCATGAGGTAAGATACCCTGCATGGGGCAATTTTGCAGCAGCTGCCTGCAGCCCATTTGTGCTCTGGATGGACCAGCAATGCTCTCAGCTAGCAAAAATACAGCAAAACTTCCCTTCTGCATATGCTGCAGCCCCCCTGCAGCTAGGAAGAGGTGTGCCCCTGCTTTGCCTCCACACCAGTGAGGCATTTTTCTCATGTCAGCGTGGAATTTGGTGAATGCAATTATTTCCCTTTATCTCAGGCTCAGGTTTAAGCTGCATCTCTGCTGGTACATGCCCTGTTTTGATTAATATTAAACTTCCAGATCATCTTTTTGAATTGGAGCAATTTCTTATGACAAATAGTCCGGAGAGCCAGATTCCTGAGTGATTAGTAGCAGGCTGAGAGCACTGGATGCTTGGGGAGCTTAACGATTCGTGGCCAGATTCATTCACCATGGTTAGAGTGGTGTGTGTGTCACAGCTGCCATTCCTCTGGCAAACTCCTGGCCTGAAATGATTTTTAAATCAGGAGCTGAGTTTTCCAGCCCCCTTCTTTCCAGGCTGGTTGCTTTGCTCTGAGAGTTGGGAGGAGAGGCATTCTGCCATCCCAGGGTATATTGAAAAAAGTCTGGCTGGGTGAACCTGCTGGGCTGTAACTCTGTTCTTCCATTTGCTCTAAATTCCTGGGCACAGAGAGGGGGGAAAAAACTCCCACCAGCTCTGGAACATTGATCCCAGGGGATGCCTACCCAGATGCCATGCAGGATGGGGGGTAGACCTGCATGCAGCATTGTTGTACTTGGTTTTGGTTTGTTTTGAAGATGCTGAACAGGGATGGAAAGGATGGTTAAGAAAGAGCAATCGTAGGTATCAGATGAGCTGGTGCAACATGAGGAGAAAGGGAAAGTCATCATTAACTTTGGCTGTGATCTAAGGTTTTGGCACTGATGGAAGTTCTGGCTCAAGAATGTTAGGAACACAGCAGTGACCAGTTTGTGACTTGACCTGACAGCACCAACCATAGTCCTGAGCTCCAGGAATGCATTAGGCTGGGGAAATACTGGCACAACTCCAGTGGGTTGAACTCAAGGACAAGCAGAGCTGTTCCTGGACTGTTTGGTGGGTCTGCTCTGAGCTGGGTCAACAGTCTGCTATGACAATGCAGAATAAAAAAATAGTGTATTTAGCCAAAAGGACACCAAAGCCTTTTGTTAATGCACAAAGGAGTATCCAGCAGTCAGTGCAAAAGGTGGATTTTCCCATGAAGAGAGGGGAGATCACTGACATTGCAGCAAGGTGGAAACAGAGCTTATGGGACATTAACCTCTTTTCTGACCAAGAACAATGCATTTAGATGTTGAATCTGTTTTTCATTTTGATGCTTTTGGCCCTCAAACTGTTTTGACACTGTAATGGTATGAATCACAGAATCACAAGGCTGGAAAAGACCTTTAAGATCATCAAGTCCAACCATTCCCATCCTAAGCTAAACCAGATCCCTAGGTACCTCATCTACCCTTTTTTGAACACACCCAGGGAAGGTGACTCGACCACCTCCCTGGGCAGGGAGTCAAGTGACCTTTTGAGTTGAGTCAAATGACCTTTTGAGTTGAATATAGCCAGGAATTCAGCTGGGGTTTGGACCCAGATATTCCAAGTTGTTATTGAGCAACAAGTAATTAGTGCCTTCAAGGGGGAAAAAAAAACATGGTCCCATCACATTGCTGAAAAAGTTGCTGCAGTTGCTGATCCTGTGAAGTGCTGAGCACTTAGAGAACGTGAATTCAGGATTTTTGAGTGCTGCTGGAGGCTGGGCCCAAGGTCTGAGTACTCTGTTATCGAAGCTCAGAAATTACTTTAAGATGCTGAACACTGATGGTGCATTATATCTCACCATGGAAAAGGTCACCCCTGTTATTTGTAGACAGAGGGTTGCCTTTGCTTCCATGGATGGCTGACTTTTTGGGCTACATGATATAATTTATAACTGCTTATTGTTTGCAGACACTGGGCTCAGGATATTTTGTGTGAAATTTAAAATTCAGGCTGTCCTAGTGGAATAGGTTGAACAGGATTCTTTTGTCCAGAGGGACACAGAGACATCTGGTCTTGTCACCCTTGGCTTCCTCTTCACTTAGATGGGATAAAAATTAGAGGCTTGTAGGGCATAAATGATCTTATCCTAAAATAGGTGTCTAAAATGAGTCCCCAAAATAGAGAAATGGGTACTGACAAGACAGACATATTGTCGCTGGGATCGTGGGGTGCATCAAGAGAAGTGTGGGCAGCAGGTCACAGGAGGGGATCCTCCCCCTCTGCTCTGCCCTGGTCAGGCCCCACCTGGAGTGTTGTGTCCAGTTCTGGGCTCCCTGGGATAAAAAAGACAGGGATCTCCTGGAGAGAGTCCAGAGGAGGGTGAGTGAGATGCTGAAGGGCCTGGAGCATCTCCCCTGTGAGGAAAGGCTGAGTGAGCTGGGGCTGTTCAGCCTGGAGAAAAGAAGACTGAGGGGGGACCTTATTAATGTTGATCAATATCTGAAGGATGGGATGCAGGGGGAAATGGCCAGCCCCTTCTCAGTGTCTGTGGGGACAGGACAAGGGGCAATGGCTGCAAGTTGGAGCACAGGGAGTTCCACAGCAACATGGGGAAGAACTTTTCCCCAGTGAGGGTGAGGGAGCCCTGGGACAGGCTGCCCAGGGGGTGTGGAGTCTCCTTCTCTGGAGAGATTCCAGCCCTGTCTGGACACCGCCCTGTGCAATATGAGCTGGGGAGCTGCTTTGGCAGGGGGTTGGAGCCGATGGGCTCTGAGGTCCCTTCCAACCCCTGGGATTCTGTGATTCTATGATCTCATGTGACAGCATTCTTCTTGTAGATGTTGGAGGTAGGCTGAGGTAGTCTCTGCTTTCTGGTGTCTATCTGTTTTCTGCACAGCTTGTGGAAAATCAAGGAACTGATGTTAATGTGCATGAAAATTAAGAATCTACTTAGTGGAGGATTTGGATGCTTGAGCAACTTTAAGAGAATTGCTCACCTGCTTGTCACAGAAAAGGCAGTTGCCCAAAAACATGAAGGAATGTAAATTTCTTAATAAGCACAGAACAATCTATCATATTTTTGGACTGTCAGGCTCAGAATTTACAATTCCACGCAGAATTGGTTCAAAAATACCCAGAAATGCATTAGCTGTCATGGCCCATTTCTTCAGTGCAGCTCTGGTTTTGAGTGGTGGTGTTGGCTTTTTTAACTGGCTCCAAGTGTTGTTTGATATTGATATGAGCAAATGAGATCATGTCCCCTTGTGCCAATCACTGTACAAACCAAATATAAGAGCTTATTATTGACTTGAAGAACTTCAGTTTAATTACTAAATTGTGCAAAGAATGGGGGGGAGGGGTGGAGGAAGGAGTTTTTCTCCATTTTTTTTTTTTTGTGTGTGGAGAGTTGACTGTTGGATTCCCTGTAGCTCTGAAGCAAATAGAACAGGCTGCATTTGTGTGGCTGCATGTAGCAGGTGGGACAGTCCAAGTCCCTTACACCCAGTCATGCCAGGCTTAGGAGCCAAAAGGAGTGTGGTCTGGTGTGACAGCTAACCTGAGCAAACTGTGTGCTGCTGCTTTTTGCAACTTCCAGCCTTATGCTCTTGTCACTTCCCCTGCAGCCATGTGATCTGAAGAAAAATGGAAAGGAAAAAAACCCCAAACCAACTCCAACCCCTTGTTTCCATCTCATTATCCAGCTGAATTAACACCTTCAGAATCAAGATCTCTAGATCTCAACTGTGGGAAGCCTGACAGCTCTCTTGAATCCATATATATATATATCATGTGAAGCTACGCCCTTATTTTCTAGGTCTACCACCTTGACTGTAGAATCATATAGCCAAAAGAATCTTCCAGCAGAGTCAGGAATAGCATCTACCTTTTCCCAGGCACTTTGCTCAAGTTAACAAATGGGTAACTTGTGCCACAAAGCATGCATATGCATCTGTTTGGCACAGATTTTGTGAGTTTAGGGATGGGGGAATGAATCTGACTCACTTGAGGGGACCAGTCTCTCACTGCATAGCTATGTGTGAGGTTTTGCCATGGAGATGTGTGTGCTCACTCCTCTGAGTGCAGAATCAGAGACCTGCATCAAAGCAGCAGGGTGGTGAAAGGAAGCACAGACTTCAGCCTGTTGTCATTGCTAGTTACCTAAAGCACATCAAAAGCCAGTTAAAGACCAAGGTCAACGATGAGAACTATGTCACTATGACCCAGGACATGCAATGATTTGCAAGTTGACACCAGTTTTCCCCTGGGGAGGGTCCCTTCTGCTTTCCCTTGTGTGAAGCACAGCTGGAATTGTGTTGAGATTAGAAGAATTTGGATCAAAAGCAAGGAGAGAAACCACTCAGGAAGGAGCAAGGAGAAAGTGAGATAATATCAAGTGGTTGTTGGCAGTTACTGCAATGCCTTAGTGTCTTCACTGTGATCCTAGACATTGATAGACAAATAAAAGAGGACCAGCAGGAAATAGCAGGAAGGTTTTTCCCTAGTAGCTTCAGAAGTCATTCATTAAACAATAGCAAGAACAGGTTACAGGGAGTTCCAGAAATAGAGTCTTTATTAATGCAGTGCAGGCACTTTGGATGCTGTGTCACCCAGCCAAGCTTTCAATGTGGACATCTCTCCTGGTCTGAGAGAGAGAGAGGAGTCTTACAGCATCAGTCCTCAATGGCAGTTGGTCTATTTGAACAGAAGTGTGCTGCTTTTTGACCTTTTGATACTTCTGAGAAGGTTTGAGTCTCTCTTGTTGCCTCCTCTGTGTGTGCAAGTGAAGTTTTGCTTGTTCCTTTGCCCTGTGCTAAGGTGACCACTGAAATGGAGAGGGTTTTTCCTGGCCTGTTTACCCATCCCCTGTGTCCTTAACTAAAACTGAGCAGTAGGACACAGCTGCTTCCAGGTGTAATCTCAGCTGAAGCTCAACACCTTTCCCTTCTCATGGCCCTTTGCTATCAGCACATGAGAAAAACCACAAGGGGAGAATGATAAAAATTGATTTCCCTTTCACTAGAAATATTTCCCCTTTTGGCCACAGACTGAGACTGCTCTGACTCTAACCAGCCCTCCCCAGGGTTTGGTAACAGTAGCTCACAGGAGGCTCTACGCTTATCTGAGGACCAAACAGTAAATTCCTCATTTCCTCGTCGTGGTGAGGTGTTTAATTGCTGCTTCGTTTCGCCAGTCAAGTAATTCACATTGACGTGCTAAGAGCAGCCACTAGCAGTTAAGCTTGAGTCCAGGGGCTGCGGTGAACGATCCTGACATCGGTTTGCAGGCACCGGCTCTGCAGGCTGCGAGCAGTCGAGTTTCTCCTCTCGACTGGGCAAGCAATCTAGAGAAAATTAAGGCTGAAAAGCCATGAGAGGTTGTGAGAGGCAGCTGAAAGGGGAGAGGTGTTATCGGGTGAAACTTCTTGTCCTGCACAAATTCAGGTTGAAAATTAAAGTGTTGCCACCTTGCTGGTAATTTAGAAGGAGGAGTGCTGTTTAAATACAGTGAGACAAGGTTGAGCCACTAACAGAAGATATTAACTTCAAAAAATCCAAGGAAGTTGATATATCTACTGAGCTAATGCTGTCCTTAAGGGTGTATCAAGTGGCAGAGGTAGGTGGGCATGGAGATGGCTCAGTAACTCTGTGTAGTGGACTCGGACCTCATCTGCACTCCTGTAAATCAGGAGTAACTCTTCTGAAGTCTAAAGCCCTGCCTTGCATGGCTATTTGTGCTTTTTGGCAGTGGGTGTAAAATGCTGCTGCTAGCTGAAAGCCATTGGGAGCTCTTGTTCAGTAGCACTTTAAATCTGCTTTATTCTATATGGAGTAATTCTGGGCTTGCAGTGGAGTAACACAAGCAAAGAATCAGGGGTTTAAAGTCTCTTGTTGGGTTTGATACTATCATCCCTTTTTGGGTGCTCCACACATGAGATGCAGACCACCCTGCATGTATTTGAATATCTACAGGTCCAGAGGCTGTGCAGGTTGGAGCCAGAGGAACAATTCCTTTTCATGAGTTAGAAATGGCCAGATAACTCATGAGTGGCAGAGCACAGCAGAGCCTGAGTCAATGATGCATGAGAGCACCAAAAAGGGGAAGTAGATGGTTTGCTACAACTTTTCAGCTTGGTTGCTGTGGTGGGTGAGGTGGGGGGGTTATGGTTGTACCATCCTAGGGGCTGTTTGTGCATGTTTTATTATGGTCATTGTAGAGCTTGGAGCATGCTGGGTTCTTAGTGATCACTGGGGTTTAGCTTCTTGGTGGGTCACATCATCAGGGTTGCTGGAGCACTCCTGCACAGGGCAGGCTTCAGGGCTGCCACAGAGCTCAAGAAAGAATTTGCTTATTTAAAATATGCCATCAATAGTTTAATATCTGAAGAGGTGTACTTGATGTAATTGCACACTGGGTAATAGGAAGCTGCCAGTCATGTTTCACACTGGCACTCTTCTCCAAGTAACACAAATAGATGCAAAGAGATAAACCAAGATGGGTAATAACAGCTGCTGGATACTCAGACTTCAGGTGTGATGTTCTGCAGGTGAAATAGAAGCTTGAGTATGAAATAGCCAAACAACTCTTGAAACTCACATCTTGGTAAAGGCCCTATAACTCCTGCTCCCAAACTCCTCTCACCCTCTGTGCAATGCTGCAATCTGATGACAGAGAGATGATATTGCCTTTGTCTTTCAGTAAATGAATATGTGAGTTGAAACAGAATGATAGAGGAGTCCACCTGAGAGATATTATCTAGAACAAAATTTATCCATGTATTTTTAGGTCCAGGTAGTTAAATAACACATTATTTCTTTAAAAAAACCCCACATTACCTCTGCAAACCAAAACAAATTCCCTTAATCCCTTCACCACTTGGCTGAAAGCCCTGGGTGGTTTCTCATTCTCAACCCTAGGCTGTTTGCATTCACTGGATTTTGAAGCCTCCAAACTGAGAACCACAAACCAGAGAACTGATATCACATACTGAGCACAGTATAAACACAATAAGTTAATTCCTTTATATGGAAAAGGAGCTGGAATCCAGCACATCTCTCTTGGGCGAATTATAGCAATAAGAGTTTCCCTGATCTGAAACTAGAAGCATCATCTTTCTGCACACTTAACCTATAATTGTCTATAACATTCATGGAGTTAAGTGAGATGCAATTTTACTCACAAGATTTCCATTATCTTTAATCAGCTTTTACATAATTTCCTTTGTATCTGATTGTTTTGGCTTAAAATATGTAAAATGTTTCCTTTCCATGCCTGCATAGCCAAAAAGGTGAAGAATTTGATATTATGTTCACAAAAATACTCCATCTGCAGGAGCTTTAGCAGTGTGAATAGTGAAAACAGAACTACACAAGCTTGTTTTCAGGGGAAGAATTTTGAACCATTAAGCACCTATACCATTCACCTATATCACAGCTGTGCCCTATAATGATTTGCAGAATAAACCAAGCACTTCATGAAACTGTAATATAATCTACAGCAGTAGGGATAAGCCAGGTGATAGAAACCAGAGGAAAGAAAAACCTTTATTAAACAGGCTGTAAAGCCTACTGCCAGTAGGGACAAGCAGTTGATCAGGTACATCTAAATCACAGAATCACAGGGGTTGGAAGGGACCTCCAGAGCCCATCGGGTCCAACCCCCTGCCAAAGCAGCTCCCCAGCTCATATTGCACAGGTTGGTGTCCAGATGGGGCTGGAATCTCTCCAGAGAAGGAGACTCCACACCCCCTGGGCAGCCTGTCCCAGGGCTCCCTCACCCTCACTGGGGAAAAGTTCTTCCCCATGTTGGTGTGGAACTTCCTGTGCTCCAACTTGCAGCCATTGCCCCTTGTCCTGTCCCCACAGACACTGAGAAGGGGCTGGCCATTTCCCCCTGTGTCCCATCCTTCAGATATTGATCAACATTAATAAGGTCCCCCCTTAGTCTTCTTTTCTCCAGGCTGAACAGCCCCAGCTCACTCAGCCTTTCCTCACAGGGGAGATGCTCCAGGCCCTTCATCATCTACGTAGCCCTTCAGTGGAGTATGGGCTCCAAGCTGGGTGCTTCAGGTGGACCCACAAGTGAGAGAACAAAAGCATGCTAGCAAAGTGATTAAAACCCCTCAGATTTTGAAATATTTAGAGAATGCATAACTAATTTATTTGGGTTAAATAATGCTAGTATAGCCTTCTAATATTATATATACCTTCTTGTTGCAGGTGAGGAAATTTTCTTACTGCTGTGTTCATGGGCTCAAATTGCATTCAGTGTTGTGAATTAGGAAAACCCTTTTATGGGTGGTGGTGGTGAAATGCAGGAATATGCTGGGTAGGAAAGTATTGAGGTCTCTGATGTTTGAAACATTAAGAAGTCTGATAGCTATCCTTCAGGAATGATGCAGCTGTAGCTGACCAAGGTTTTGGAAAGCAAGGTAGATCTGATGGCTCTGCACAGTGCTCTCAAGCCCTGATGTTCTGGGGTATCTCATGGCTGGCCATTGACATATGCCTGGGTTTGAAAACAAATAGATAGATGCATGTACCCCTAGCTTCCTGCTGAGCATCTCACAGGCGTGGCAGGACCTGGGAATTGTGTTCCTGCAGACAGCTGCCTCTGCTTTCAACACAGAGAACTCAAACCTGCCTCATGCCTGTCTGATCTTTCTGCTCTCTCTTGCGCTGGTGGGTCGGTCCCATCTGGTTTCAGGGCTTCAGATCTCTCCCAACCCTGTCTGTGGATTGCCTAGTTGTGGGTGAGATCTATTTTTTTTTTAAAGTATTATTACTTTCAAGAGCCAGTGGAATCTAAGAAAACCTTTACTGAGTGGGTGTACACTGTGACTGGGTTTTTTTTCCACAGTTCTCAACTCCACAGATACCCATGGCTCTGGCTCCTTTGTGTCACCTCACTTGTAAATAGCAAGTTGCTGCCCAGCACATAAAGGTCTTACTGCTACTCAAAGGGAGGATTTTTCAAGCATGCAATGAACATTAGACAATGTCTTTTATTTTTAACTCTTTTTCTTCTTAGAAAGAGCTGACCCATTTTTGACTGAAGCTTTCCAGAGCATACTTACCAAGGGCACAAGCCTGAGGAGAAAAGATTCTACCTCAGGGGATTAAAGTTTGATAGACCTAGGAACAATTTGAAGCAGCTTGTACATATGGAAGTACCAATTAGCCATAATAATTGGCAAATCCTGGGAATGCCTTGATAGCATGAGTAATAAGTTGTGTTACACATGCCTCAGGTTCAAGGCCAGGTTGGATGGGGCCCTGGGCAACCTTGTGTAGCTCCAGGCCTGGAGATTGGTGGCCCTGCCCTGTGGCAGGGGGTTGGAGCTCTGTGATCCTTGGGGTCCCTCCCAACCCATGCCATTCTGTGATTCTATGCCTCAGGTCTTCCTTTTGCCCTACCTGGACCTTGTAGTGGTCAAAGTGCTGTCAGTTGCCTTGCTAAAAATCCAATCAAAGGGATTTTCCTCTTGTTGGGTCAAAGGGCTGAAAGCTTTCCTATTTGCTTGTACGTGGCTGAACCACTACGAGTGGTCAACAGGGCAGAGTGGATCTTGGAGGGGAGATACCAATGAGAGCTGCCCGATGCTCAGGCTTCCCTGTCACAGCTCTTACTATATTGCTTTTGTACCTTTAGAAACACCTTGTAAAACCACTGGAGTGTAAGATTGACTCTCCCCACCCATTCCTGAGCATCTGTCCAACCAAGTATAATTGCCTCTAAACCCCCTCTCATTTTAAATGCTGCTCCCCTGCATGGCTCTTTGGACTTGTGTGGCTTCTGGTGGCAGTGTGAGGACTGAAAGGCAGCTAAGGGGGGATGGATTCCCTCCTGCTGTTTGCTGGTGAGAATGCCCTTTAGCTTAGATGCAAGACTTGCCTAAGTGCTTTCATGTCCCACCATGGGTATGGAGCAGCCCCTGGGTCATGCATCCACCTGGGAACAGCCAGAAAGGAGATGCTGCCATTGGGTTGGCTGGCAGCAGCATCTTGGAGCTCAGCTCCCCTCACTGTGTGCCCAGGCAAAGGGTAACTGAGGAAGTGTTAGGCAGTAGTGCTCAGCAGCACTATGCTTTCCAAGACAAAATGCTCTTATGTTGACAAGGATAGGGTCCCCTCTTGCCATCTGCCATGTGGCTTAATTGCTTCCCTGGTCATCGATTAACACCTCAGGATTTGAGATTCCTGAGAGATGTGGTGTAAATCCTGGTTTATTTTTTTCCCTGGCTGTTGAATGTGACATGCTGGTCATCACTACCATAACTCCCTGGAATGGTGCCAGTGATACCTGCCATCAGCAGGGATGTGAGCCTCTGCAGGCAGCACTGTCCTTGGCTGCAATTGCATGTACCAGCACCAGTGAAACCCTGGGGACCTTCACTTATTTCCTTCTTGAACCTCACATGTCCAGCACCTTACACAGAGACTTCCTGAGTCATCACAAGTCTCAAGAGGGTGATATTTATTTTCCTTCTGTTGCCTATTCCTTTTCTGAAAGAAGGAGGATCAATGGGTTGTTTCAGCTCACATGACCTCTGGGGATAGAGGATGCTGCCAGAGTATCTTTTTAAGAAGAGGGGTGGGGGGGAGAAAAGGGAGAAAGGAGTAAATAACCCTAAAGCTTTAAATACAGCCTATTCCATGACCCCTCTTCAAAACCATTATTATCCTAATAAAATAATGTGTTGCTCTTTTCCCCCCCCCCTTTTTCTTTTCCCCCCCAACACAGACTGTGAGTCCATTTGTTTGTTTTACGTTGCCTGCTGGGAACAGTGTAGCTCTATGAGGTTAAAGAGATCCTCTGAGAAAGATCCTATTGATTTTAATTACCGAGAAACAGCCCACAGGGACAAAAGGACTTTGGCTGTTTATTTAGCCATCGCTGTGCTCCAGTATTGTGTAAGGAGAGATCAAATCAGTTGCCCTCATTATTACAATAATAATAAGGCAGAAAAGGTGCTTCGGGGCCTGAGGATTTTTTTTTTAAGAGGCAATAACCTCCACCACTCCTCCCACTAATAAAAGGCAGACTTGAGGAACAAGGAGCAATTACTATTAGTCAATATTAATTCAATTACAGTCCTGTTATTCATATTGTGAAAAGGATTGTTTAATATTTTATAAATATCCTAACCAAACCAGGGGCCAGATTTGTTCTTTTTGCAGATTGATTTTTATCACTGCTAAATGAACACTGGATGGTTTCTACCTCCTTTGGACTGAAGCTAAAGTTAATTGGTTATTCAGCATAAACAGCAGCTAAAACATGTACCTAGTGGGACAATGACTGTCTGTAATAGCATCTGGGTTAGGAATACGCCTACTTGTGTGTTAAACTGGAAACCTCCAGGGATAAGCAAGTATTTCTTGCCTGGGATCTCTTCCTGCCCCTTCTGAGCTAACCCTAAGCCAGGCTTATGGTGGTCTTGGTGAGAGCAGAAATCAGTTTGTTCAGCTTATGCTACTTGTTACCTTTATGTTTTTGGAGCCTGGGCCTCAGGGTTTGGCTTGGCTCAGTGACTTGGCATGAGTGACCTCATGAGAGTTTAGTATTTCCCCGTGGGTCTTCTCCTCCTTAAATACTTTTTAATGAATGCTTGATACAGAAGTGCCCAAACAGCCAAATTACAGTGCTTTATGTGAACTGTGTCCCAGATCTCACTTGTGCCTTACTGAAAAATTAGCCCATATTCTTGTTGGCATTGGTCTTGTAAAACTCTACTTGAGTGGCCTGAGAACACTCCAGCAGATGGGTGTAAGCCAGGGTTGGTTGTATAAAAGTCAGTGTTTTCACTGAGAGAAGCTGGAAATGGTTGTTGAAGACAGGCTTGGTCTTTCAAACACCTTTGCCAGGCAATGTGTAGATGCATGTTACTATTGGTATGGAAAAAAAAATGGAGCTGCAAGGCATTGGAATGAAGCTGTAATTTAGCTGTGATCTGTGGGAGTCCCCTGCTTGCTGAGGACTCTGCAGAAGGGCTTTAAAGAGAGCCTGGGGACAAGCAGTTTAGCTGTCAGCATCATTTGCAGTCTTCTGTGCAAAAGGCATGGCAGAAGTTGACTCGATGTCTCTGCACCAGCTCAGCAACTGACTTCACACTTAAGGGTTTTCTTTATTTTCCTTTGAATCGTGGCACTAGGAAAGGATTTCCTGGGTCTTGTTCTGCTTCAGTTGAAGCATTTTGAACTCCAGAAGATGTCACGTGTGCTTTTAGTTATTTGAGTCATCCTCTGGGCCACCAAATCTGCGTTTCACTGGCTACAAGTGACTAGTAGAGACTCTAAGTATTTCAAGCACAGAGGTTTCAGATGATGAGGTTAATGCAGCACAGCACCAGGCACGTGTCACAGGTCAGCCCCATGTTTAAATAATATAATGCTTTGCTGATGATGCTTCCTTACATGTCCAAAACTGGTGTGGATTTGGCCAGAAGGCTACAGAGGGAACCTTTCTGAGCTGAGGGCTGCAGCATTGCTGCAGGATATGGGAATACTCTTGCAGTACAGGAGCCTCCCCAGTGGTTTCCTTTGCAGGGTGGGTAAAACAGTCAACTCAAAATATCTTACTAATATTTTACCTTTCTGTTGATGTATCAGTTTACTGTTTGATGAGTTACCCAAAGTGGAATGCACTAGCTCAACTACACTGTCTTCACCACACACACTCCTTAACTGATTCTGCAGACTATTTGTGGCTGCTAAGAGCCACTGTTGATAGGACAAAGGAATTTAGAAAGATTAGGAGCAGCTAATAACAAAACCCTTAAGATAGGTTTGAAAATGGCATTTCAGGTCTTCAACTGCATCAGAATTTGGAAGACTGTATGTTTCATACTTTCAGTTTTTCAAGCAAGAGTGTCCACTAAAAACAGACTTCTTCAGTTTTTCTATCATGTCACCATGCTTTATGGAATTTCTAGTTTTTCTGTTCTATTTTGTGATGCATCATATTTCTATCATCTATTTCTGTGATCCGCTCACACCTCAGAAGTTGTATAAGAAGTTTGTGTCTAAGAAGGAAAACAGAATAATTAAGCTTATTTTCAGTGCCATAAAAGGGAAGAAGGATGGGTTGTAACACTCTCTTGGACCACAGATACTGTGAAGGCAGTGTCCTCAAAGTCCAAATTAGCTGATGGAGAAATAGCTGCAATTAGTAGTTTGGGAGCAATTGATTTCTAAGGAAAGATTGAGTCTTAGATGTATAGAGCAGAGATAAGCAAGTGTAAAATGCTGGGTGTGTAAAAACTGTACTGGACAGTCTGTAAAAACTGTATGCAAGTACCATGAATGCTCAGGGCTAATTCTATGAAAAATGAGTGTGTGAACTGGGGTGTTGGCTATTTGTATGGGTATATCTGGGTATGCTTTTCTAGACAAACCTTCTCAGGTAGCCAGTAAGTAAATGCTAGCTGAGTTGCTGTAGCAGCACACAGCACAGGGTAGGCAAACTGGCCAGCTATTTGCTCAGGCTTGGGGTTGTTTTTTTTAATTTTGAAATTTGCAGTGGGATTACCTATGTTCTGAAGCTTCCAATTGTATTATCCCTTTCCAGATACCTGGAGCTAAGCCTATACTCCACTTACAATAAGACTAACAAAGAATTAACGATAAATTGGACCACAACTTCAGGTAAAATTCTTCCTTTCACATGTGGCTTAGCTCCCTGCAGGTAAACTGCACTTGCTCTCTCTTTTCTGTTTAAGTCTTAAGCTTATTTTAAGTTATTTCTTTTAAGACCCATAGAATGATTTCATTAGTGTCCTTAACTCAGCCTTCAGTGTGGAGCTCATCCTTGGTAGTGTTTCTCCAGTGCCTCCTCATCAAACCCAAAGAGCTATTTTTGTTCCCCTTTCAGTCCTTCTCTTATCTCCCAGGTCTTTTCATCTCTACATCTGTATGTCTGTCTATTCCACCTGCATACAAAACATGCTAATCTCTCTCATGTCATATATTCTGGGTTTACCTCCCTACTGCCTTCTGGTTCACCTCTGATTTTGTCCTCAGCTCATGCGAAGGGGGCATCTGCAGTTGCCACTCCAGTTTCTGAACTTTAGAAAACCTTTTCCTTACTGCAGTATTTGAATTTTCTGTCAGTATGAAAAAGATGTGGAATTCATTGCTACTTTGGGATAAAAGGACTGTTGAAGGTCTTGAACATCTTTATCAATGACATTGATGATGGAATTGAGTGCACCCTCAGCAAGTTTGTGGGTGACACAACAGAAGGAAAGGAAGCCATCCAGAGGGATCTTGACAGGCTGGAGAGATGGGCCTGGGTGAACCTAGTGAGGTTCAACACTGCCAAGTGTCAGGTGCTGCACTTGGGCTGGAAGAATCCCAGACATAGATACAGCCTGGGAGAAGAGCTCCTGGGGAGCAGCCCTGCTGAGAAGGACCTGGGGATTCTGGTGGATGAGAAACTGAACATGAGCCAGCAGTGGCTCTTGCAGCTCGGAAGGGCGATGGGATCCTGGGCTCCATCAGCAGAAGGGTGGCAGCAGGGACAGGGAGGGGATTGTCCCTCTCTGCCCTGCCCTGGGGAGGCCCCAGCTGGAGTCCTGTGTCCAGAGCTGGGGCCCCAGTACAAGGAAGATGTGGGACTGTTGGAGAGGGTTCAGAGGAGCCATGAAGATGCTCAGAGGGCTGGAGCAGCTCCCCTACGGAGAGAGGCTGAGGGAGCTGGGCTGGTTCAGCCTGGAGAAGAGAAGGCTGTGGGGGGACCTCATTGCAGCCTCCCAGTCCCTGGAGGGAGCAGAGGAACAGGAGGGGAATCAGCTTGTTCAAAGGGCAGAGACTGGCAGGACAAGGGGGATAGAGTGAAGCTAAAGGAAGGAAGGTTTAAATTAGATACTAGGGGGAAGTTTTTTCCAGAGAGAGTGGTGAGGGGCTGGAACAGGCTGCCCAGAGAGGGGGTGGGTGCCCCATCCCTGGGGGTGTTCAAGGCCAGGTTGGCTGGGGCCCTGGGCAACCTTGTGTAGCTCCAGGCCTGGAGGTTGGTGGCCCTGCCTGTGGCAGGGGGTTGGAGCTCTGTGATCCTTGGGGTCCCTTCCAACCCAGACCAGTCTATGATTCTATGATTCTAAGGTCCGGGGAGGTCTCAGGTCTCACGGTCTGCTAGTGCTCCTTAGGCATTAGCCAGCTTGTCTCCTGCCTGCCATATGGAACTGTATGTTAAAAACACCAGAAGCCCAGGGATCATAAACTCTTTTGGGCAGAGACTCTCTTGTAGTTGTGGGGATCTCTGAGAAATTTTTGGGAAAAAGAGTGAAGCAGTCTCAGATTTCTCTGGTATTTGCAGCCCTCTCTTGCTGGTTAATTCTTACTGGGCACATGAGTATATATGTATAATCTTAGGTAGACATGATGTGAATGGTTCTGATTGAGTCTTGCCAGGGAATGTTCCTTGCTCCTATGGAAATTCACAGGTGGGGCCCAATTCTGAATGAATTTATAGCAGATCAGGCCATTACACTTGGCTGGCTGTATGTCAGCGTTGCAGAATAGAAAATCTTGCTGTTTGAAGCACTTTTGCATCAGGAGGAGGGAATAAAAGGATTGTCTTGTTCGCTGTCTTGGTCATGGCTTTTGGCTATGGTTATAGCTTAACATAACTACCCGTCAAACAACCATGTATTTTTACGATCCCATGTAGGGTGGTTGGTGGTTGCATAGGCAGAAAAGATTTAGAGCTGTTCTCTTTTTGTGTGTTTTTTTTTTTTCCTTACTGAAAGCTACATTAATTGTTCTGATGTCTGAGCATCTGCCTGATACGCATTGTTTCCCCTGCAGACTGAGGAAGACAATAGCTAAATACAAATTTATTGAAGAGGCAAGCTATAAACCCTGAAGTTAGCACAATATTTTAATGGAAATCATACTTTGTCAAAGGCACATGTATCAAATTTTCTCACTGGAAATCACAGTTCATCAGTACCAGAATTAATGAAAACTATCCCTCCAAACTTAACCGCTCCTCTGCTGTTTCTATATATAGATTTTTAGCTTTATAAACTCATGCAGAATTGCAGAGAGGCATATGTCTTTTATTAATTCCAAGGCATAAAATGAAATGTCATATTCTGTAAAGAAATCCACTGCTAACTCATCCATTCAGTTGTCAGTGGCTAAACCAGTCTTTAAATAATTCTTCAGCTTTCATTTTATGTATTTTTACAGCATTAACTGGCTGATTCATTATCCGCTGTCCCAAGTTTACCTGCTCTCAATAACTCACAAGTTCAGGTCACCCTGCAGTCCCTCCTTTCGCCTTCGCTCAGATACCATGTCTAACTGAATGGAATTGACCTGTTTAAGGCCTCTTCACTCCAACTAAATTATTTGATCATAGCCACAGACATCTGTTTGGGGCAGTAATTGGTTGTTTATAAGAGCAGAGGAGAGCCACCAGCAGCAACAGCAGCGGCAAGACAATAAAGGCAAGGGACAAGCATGGAGGGCATGTAGACAGGTCCTGACAGACCACTGTCTGCTTGAGATAAGCAATGCAGATTAGTTATATGCACTCTATCTCGCCACTGGGGCCTAATAATCCCCTTTAGCACTCATTCACAGTTATGTAGCAGACAGAAAACTAATACAGGGGGGGAATCTAGTCCTCCTGCCTCGCCACAAATCTCAGACACAGTTTCTGGAATCCGCGGGATTTTACCGTACAATTAGTTTTAAATGTCAATTTCATGGCAGCTCATGAGATGGAAAATAGAAGAATAGTAGGTAAAGATACCCATTGCAAACTAGATTATTTGAGAGTGCAAGATAGCTATTCGAGATGCGGCTGTCGCTGCTGCTTCCTGGCTTGACAGCGACAATGGGAGCGCTGAGGTAAAGGTAAAGGCTGACAAAAATGTAACCTGAAGGGCTGAATCGCTGGGAAAGGAAAAAAGGAGACATGGCATTTCTACACTGTTTGTGTGCAGCGAGGAGACAATGTGGATTTTAATTGATTTGCAAAACCTTGTTGCAATTCTCATGGAACACAAGATGGTCGCGCTCGAGGGTGACTTGCAATGGCAGAAAGCAGGTACAGAAGTGCACGGTGCACTCTGGGCTTGCCCTGTTAGAGATGCATGTGTGCTTTCCCTTGCTGTCAAAGCACATGGTGCACTTCATGGGTGCTCCTGGACAGGTGCTGAAGGAGAGTGGAGATGCTGGGATTCCATTAGGTGAACCCCATGTTTGCATCCAAAAGCTGAATTAAGTAATCTTTAACTATATGCACAGATAAAAATCCATTTCCAAAAGCAGGAACATGCCAGAATAAGGCTTATCTTAGCTCAGGTCCTATGTGCAGACAGTAGGAGATAATATATAATCATGTAGCAGTTTTTCCCAGCCAGCCCCAATTCCAGCACTCTGATTGCTTGACTTTACAACGTTAACAACTTTATTTTAAATGCTCCCCCAACATGAGCATAATCACATACATCTGTTAAGAGGATTCTGTGAGGGCCCATCTCATGAAAAGGCAGAGCCACAGTATTTGTCACTGGCTGTTGATCAGACCCACGTCACACTGAGAGACACACAAAACCCACTCACATAAAGACTCCATCACTATGAGGTAGGGATGGTGACCACCCACCTCGCATAGACATGGGTCATCCCAGTGTTGTAGGTACAATGACTGTCCTGCTGGACTGTGCTGTCCTGGGAAATTGTACACAGAAATTGCTTTCTGAAATTATTACAAGTTTTGAAGTATACTGATGCTGCTTTTTTTGTAAATTGACCTGGATTGCTAAGTATTTCCAGGGTATTCTCATAATGTAAAGTCACTCAGAGGGAGGTCAAGATCTTTGCAACTGCTTTTTGTAGTCCACCAATTTACTAGAAGGTTCCTAATAATTTTATTTTAAAATTAGAAGCCTGCAATTTGCTAAGAGATTGTTATTTGTTATAGTGCTGAGCCAGGGCAGGTAAGGAGGCAGAGAGTGCATAGGCTGGTATCAAGCCTGACAGATCCTGGGACGTTCACTTGAATCCTAGAAATACAGATTAGTGGACATGGATGGAACCTAAATGTTGTCACAAATATAGTTGTTAAGCTGTGCCACTCATTTCATGGACAGTAGTCCCTCTCAGCATGATATAAATATGTGCTCATATGCAAACAGGTGAGAAATACTCTGCTCCAGAAGTGTCAAGGTTTTAGTGATGCAAACAAAGTAACTGTGGCTCCTGAGCCTTTCAATTCCTGCCTTTTGAAATCCAGTATTTCTTTATAGAAATAATGGTGAAAGCTGAATGTAGGCACCAGTGGGAAAGGAAAACACTTTCTTTAAAAATGTTCCTACTACTCAAGGTGATGTCATAAGATTTTTTAATTTACAGTTTATGTTGAAAAAAAATTTCCTATTATCATCCAGAAGCCAAGAAAAGGATCCACACTGCATTATTCCACTAGTGACAAAGAGCTGCACCTTACTGCTAATGGCATCTTTGCTTTGATGTCCATTTATTCTCTTTATTAGCAGAGATAAACTTTCATGAGCCAAAACTCCTTTTGTGTCTTCAGCATGTTTGTTGTCTTTTTCACCTTCCCTCCCTTCTGTATCCAGCCTGGAATTAGAGACACACTGAAAATTCACTTTTCTAAGTCTCTTCCTGGTAGTAAAAAGTCCCACACTTGCTTGTGGTGCATATAGGATACCTACTAGGTAGTCAGTGGTGGCAAATACTGCTGCTGCATGAAAGGCTTGCTCTCCCAGAAGACTCCCCATTGCTTTTTCCCTGTATCATGCTGGTTGTGTCTTCTTGCTTCTGTTTTGTTTTGGCTGGGTCCAGCCTCAGGTGTTTTTTTGACATGGTATGCACACTGGCCAGGCATTACAAAGCATGGGGTTATCCTTCTTCCTCTGAGAGGTAAGGTCTGACCTCACCAGCATGCAAATGTGTATTACTGTAATTGTGTGCTTTGTTTTAGGGGAGAGGAGTAATGGAAGTTGCTGACACAAATGTTTTGAATCACCTTCTCTGTTTAAGCGACACCATTTCTAATTTCCTGATTAGTGTGCTAGGTTGATCTTTACCATAACAGAAGTTTTTCAGACCCCTTTCTCTGTTCAATATTGAGAATGGGAATTTCAGTTCCCAGTAACTCAGTCATGTTCTGTACACCTCCATCTCCACGCACATCTCCAAGAAGGTCCTGTGTTTCTGGCATGAATCTCACATGTGGTATGGAGCCATATTCAAAAGGGCAGTAAAGATTTCATGGGACTTGGATGCAGAAAACACTTTTATTGAGTTTCCTTAGTTAATTATAAGAACTTCGATACTCAACAGTAAGGGACGGTATCCTCAGCCACTGTAAATCCACATACCCCTGTTGAACTCAGCAGGGCTTTGTTGCTTTACACTCCTGCTCCATGGGCTTTATCTGGGAACTTTTGTGTTCTGCATTGCCAGCTGGAGAGTTATTGTGCAGGCAGGCTGTAAAGCACAGCGGTGTTTTTGACTGTCTGCATGTCCTGTATTCGTTATCTAATTGCCAATAGCCTGAACTGCAAAGGGACTGTATTTTTCAGCCAAACGACCTGTTAGTAGCAGGAAATCTTATGCTCTTACCACTTTGGCCAAGACAAGAGCATCCACATTTTACATAATGAGAGAAATCAACTGTTCTTTATCAGTGTTTTTTGTGCAATTGCAAATCTTTAAAGCCTAGCTGCTGCTTGGATTTAACAACTACATCCCAGCCCTCCATACATCAGGAATATGCAGGTGGCTTTCTGCAGCTGCAGTGAATACCACTGCTTGGAACTAGATTGAGCTAAAATTCGGCCTCAGATGTTCACTCAAGGATCCCTGGCTGCTCAGAGGGAGCAGTTTCCATTCAAGAGGGGATGGCTAGTCTTTATTTGACTCCAAGGTATTGTTTTGTGAATTATAATTAAATGATAAATTACTGATAGAAGACAATGTCTCTGGTCACTCCAGTTTTCCAGGTGCTTTTGAGGACTCTACAACTGTATGAACAGCAGAGCTATGTCAGTCTTTGTGAGCTTTGTTATGGGGTGCTCAGAAGTAACCCTCAGGCTGCAGCCCCAACTTCTTATTCATAACTTTCATTTCTTATTTGGAGATGTGAGCAGACCTGGTTCCTTGTTATTTCATTGTTTCCTCCTGGGAACCCATCTGGAGATGCAAATTACATCATCTCAGTCCCACACCCCATGTCAGACTGCAGCCAGAGCTCTGTGTTGCAGATGAGGGATCTCAAAGGTAGAACAGAGAATGTACCAGGACTTTGAATGACATAGAAAATTACAATTACAGCTGTTAACAATTATTCTTATTACCACAGTCTATTCAGAAGAATACTTGTATCAGCCAGGTTTCCATTTTCATGGGATTCTTGGCTCTCTGATTTGATGGGGTGTCCTGCTGGCTCTGTGCACCTAAGGCAATGGTTGGTGTCCTCTGGCTTATCCTGCACTTCTTCAGAGGGACAGTTCAGCTTAATGTTCAATCTAGTTTGTCTAATTATTCAAGCGTGGGCTCCTAATAGCACAGATTAGTCAGAGCAGCAGGTGGGCTTCAAATCAAAAATATCAAATTGATATCACATTGGCCTGTCTAATCAACACAGGCTGATAGCATCTGCTTGACTCTGTGCTTTTCTATTGTGAATCAAATCTCCAAATTGAACCAAACTGTTTCTAGGAGTCATATTATCACCACTTGGCTTTAGCAGCCCTTGTGAGCTCTCACAAGATCCCTAGAGATAGAAAGCAATATGTGTTCCTTTCAGTTAAATTTACTTTGGTTTTCAAGTGAAAAAGAGCCCCAAGAAATACAGAAAAGCCTAAGCTGTCCTTGGATGTAATAGGTCTGGCTACGTTATAATTAAAAGATAAAAACACACAAAAAGGTGAATATTTTTCTCTTTCCATTTTTTCCTCTTTCCCTTTCTTCTCTCTCTTTTTTGCCTTTCTTATTACCATAGGAACTTCCAGGAATGTCTTGTATAACTTGACCAAGCCCATCACAAAGCATTGATTTGCTCTTGTGTCCCCATCTCAGCATGAAGTCGTGTGCAGTGCAGCCTGTTGTTTTGATTTTTGCTTTCCAAACAGTCAGGTAGTTTTTATTTTCAAGTAGGGCCAAAGAAATACTCTTGGCTCCTGAAGCAAGTGGTGGAGAATTTTTGTACAGGTGCTATAGGCCTATACAGGATTTTACCCATGGTTTTATACACAAGCTTACTCTTGTTTGATTTGCCTGCTCACATATGTTGTAATAAAGTACATAGAATAGTGAAGAAAGAGTTTGCATACAGATTTGGTGGTTCAGCAGGCAAAGTCACAGAGGATGATTTCAGTTGAAAGCAAAACCTTTCCAAGGTGAAAGCTCTGCTGATGTGGTCTGTGCTATTAAATGACTCAGCTGTTCTTTAGTTTCTCCTAGAAAAGCTTCTTTCACACAGTTTACATTTGTGTCACTTTATGTCCACAGTGTTCTCCACTGGGACACCTCAAAATGCTTCCTAGACTTTTACTCTTCATAACCCCCTCCTGAATTTGGCAAGGAGCACTATCAGTTTCCCAGATGGGAGTGCTGGATGCTGAGACAGTGAAATGATTTGTCAGTGGCCATTCAGCAAGGACTTGGTCGCTGCTTTTATGCCTCAGAGCTCGATACCTTGAGCACAGACATCAGCTCTCAGTCAGCAGCAAAGACCAATGACAGGGCCTGGTTCCCATTTCCCTGTGACAACCTCTTGGCAGTCCTCCCCCATTCTGCCCAGGTCAGCATCCCTGCTACTTCTTCAGCTCCTAGAGAAGCCAAAAATGCAGGAAACTGTGAAGGAGCAGAACACGCTTTGCAGTGTTTGCCCCAGGCACTGATTTCTTGCTTAAAAAATGGATCCACTTTCTCCTGCCCCCAATTTAGAGGTGTATGGATTTTCATTGGTACAGTACCAGATAAGTGTGATTGCTTTTCTGCCTACAGTAATAAGTGATAATTATGTCATAAGAGAATTAAGTTCATGGCTTTAATTGTTCTCCAAATTCTGAAGGGAACTAAAATAGCAGACTGATTTCATTTTACTGTGTATTTCATTGCTAGGTGAGTAACTTGTATCAGGGGATTATCTCCTTTTAATTTCTAGTACCGTGACCTCACTATACCATGCTAAGACAAGGAAGGAAACCATGCAAGATGGGTGAAAATCCTAGTTATTGCAGGGCAAGAATCAAGGCATGGGGTACAGCTTTCAGGGCTCAGGAAATGAAATGTGTTTGATAGTAATTTACATTGTTAAAGAGATATTTGAGTTCTTGGACTGAAAGTTTTTCAAATGGAATATGAGTGTGATGAGACCTTGGGGACACCTGAAAATCCCAGGAACTCCCCAGGAAATAAATTTTGACTAAAAGTCTCAGAGAGTTCTCATGTTTTTGTTATGTCCAGCAGAGAAATAGTAGTTGTAAAACACTGGGGACACAGTGTCTTTATTTCAAAGAACTCTGAACTTTTTATGAGCAGAGGGTTTTGCTGGAAACACAATAATATTAATTTCAAAACCCTTTGCAACGGGGTCAACAGAGAAGAGGTATGTTCTCTATATTAGCAGTGATTCAACTTAGAGACTTTGGGCTGAAATTTCAGACCCAGGTCCATTTTGTGCATCACTGATGTGAGCGGGGCTCAGTCAGATGCAAGGCCCACCACATGGCCAAGGCTTTACTTGCTCTGTGCCGAATGGAAAGCTTATTTCATACCAGGCCTCGATCGAGGTGTTATCTCTAAAGCTTAACTTGCCCATTCAGCACAGGCAGATGGCTTTTAAACTCAAAGAGAAAGTGAGTAGCTGGGGAACTGGGGAAGAATATTCATTTGTTTTACAACCAAAGGTGCTTTTCTCTTCAGATACTCAAATGTGAAAGTGTATTTGTCTCCCACCGATGAAATATAATATTGATGTCACCTCCGAGAAATATAGTGTAATGTGTTGCTTTTCCTTCTGTTCTGCACCTTATGTAAACATGCAAACACCCGTGACACCCAGCTATGATGGCAGGCAAGAGACTAAACACTTACCCCCGCTGCTGTTGTGTAACCACGGGCAATTTATCTAAGTCTCACCTCTCTTAAAACACTTTTATCAAAATTGGCGGTCAAACAGCACTGAACCGTGGTGGCCTCAATCTTAAATGCTGTGGTGCAGATTTTAATTTGGGAAAGATTAATGTACTCTCAAGTGTTAATGCCACAGCTTTCTGTTATCTACATTGATGGGTGTCAGCTAATTTCTGCAGAAGGATTGTAAAGCAAACTGTGCATGTTGATGTTTCAGAAACCCAAGCTCCAGAATGGCCAGATAATAGAGAGGGGAATGGAACTATTTTCTCAAATTTCTTTTAAATTAGAAAATGTTTCCCCTGTCTTTCTAAAGCTGAGCTATCGAGTCAATTCCACTCAAGTTGATTCTTGAAGATATAGGGAATATTTCATTTAAAGGAGCAGTAAAAGTGTCAAAAGATACTTTATCAAAGTCGCTTTTAGATTGAAGATAACAGCTCATCTTATAACAAATATAGACCCCCATAGGAAGCTTTGTAATTTCCAATACTGTAAAAGCTCTTAGTCTCTGTCTCCATCATCTCTCATGGATTTTTTTCCCTTGTCTGGCCACCTATAATGTCTTAATCAACACAAGATTTTTTTTTTCATTTAATAAAGTGACAATAGCTGGTACGCTTTGACTGGCTTATTTTTCAGCTTCATGCAGTTTAGTAAGTACAGCTGGAGTTTGGTCTGGATTTTGAATAGACTTTCCTAACTGTGAAGAAGATATCTGTGAAGATGATGATGCACAATAACTAGGAAATTCTATTTGTACAGACTAATTCACACAAGAGGGGCGGGGGGAAAGGGGGTGGAATATAATTAAGCTCATAAAACTTGCTCCAGCAATGATCCAGGTCAAGGGGCTAATAGTGAATTGCATGAATAACAGTCACTCACCCAGCCATATTAAACAGTCTTGATAATATCATCCAAAATAGCCAATTATTTGGAACGTTCTGAAAAGGTCCTGTTGTTATTTAACAATGGCTGATATGGGAAAATAGTAATAAAAGGAATAGGGTAAAAAGTAATTCCAAAAGGATTAGTTGCAATTCAGTTCACAGTAAACTGTTTTCAGGGCAGAGGGATGAAGGAGCAATGCTTTAGAGGAGAGTGAATTGCAAATGATTTAACACTGATTTTTATATGTTTAACCAAACCTGTACCCCCAACCTCATCATAGGTCTAAGGGTAAAATACACTTGACCAAGACTAATTTAAATTATTCCCCTTCTTGGGGATTATTTTCCCTTTAGTTTTGCATAGTCAAAATAAATGTAAATGTTTTCTGTCTTTTTGGTTTTGTTTTTTTTTCCTCTCATTTTTTGGTGTGCTTTGGACAACCTCTTCTCTGACCCTGTGAGCTGGGCTAGCAGACCAGCCACTGCTGCTTCTTGATCTTGATTATTTTCAGTTTAATTCCACCGTAACTGTTTGTTGTGGGGTTTTTGTTTGTTTGTTGTTTGGGGTTTTTTTGTTTAAATTATCATTGCTTTAGTTATGGCTTACATAGCTCTTTGGTGAAGTAACTTTTGCTAAGTGTGACTATATTTGTTTCATGACATTATGAGTTAGTGGTGCAAAAATAGATTAAAAGGCAGCATCCTCTCACTTTGCTTTTCTTTCAGCAAACATGCTTTTTGCTGTAACTTGACAAATAGAGATTTTTATTCAATTATTGACTAATAACCAAAAAACCCCAAGATGTCAATGTTGTTTGCCTCTAAATAGGGATGTTTGTTATTAAAGAAGTCAGGTACCTACACCCTCCATTGAATCTCCCTGTGCAGGAAGGATGCTTTGCAGCTTAGTGGTAACACTGTAGTTTTAGTCTGTTTTTCTGACAGATGTAGACCTTCTGCTTGCAGTAAAGCTGCTCCATCCTGGCTTATAGATGATAATATTAAGATAGCAGTGGATTTATTTCTCCTACCCTCTGTTCTGCCTTCTTAGAGCCTTGACTCTGAAGTTCACACCATGTAAAAAACACCTTCAATATACTGAATCTGTTTGGTCTCTGATATGATTGATGAACAGAGGTTCATTTAGAACAAAGATGGTTGATTCAGATGAGATATAAGGACAAAGATATTCACTGTGAGGGTGGTGAGACACTGGCACAGGTTGCCCAGTGAAGCTATGGCTGTCCTTGGATCCTTGGCAGTGTTCAATGGATGGGGCTTTGGGCAATCTAGGCTGGTGGGGGTGTGTCCCTGTCTGTGGCAACGGGTTGGGACTAGATGGGCTTTGATGTCCCTTCCAACCCAAACCGTTTGGTGATTCTATGATGATTCTGTGATTCTATGAACATCTTGCAGCGTGTCTACACCCAGTAGTTTTCTATTGCTTGAGAGCCAGGATGGCCCAACTGTAACAAAAGGGTTAAATTAAAGTGTGTGGATATTTGTGGCACTACTCTATTCCAGTGATGTTAAAAATAGGCTATGCTATGCTAGTTGTTCTGTTTCCTTTGCCCTGTGGTTTGCAGAATAGATATTCTCCTACCATTAGGTTGAAAATTGTTTTACTAGGGAGCTTCTTTGATGGCAAGTATGCCCAAGGCTAGTATAGCAAGGCTGTGGTCTAGGTGGTCACAGTCTTGCAGTACAGAGTGATGGTAGCAGCCAGTGATCAGCAGCTTTAGCCATCAGGGCCCTCTGTCCTCAGCATTTGGGAGGTCTTGATTTTGGAATCTGAAGTCTGAATGGCTAAATTTTTATTTTGATACATTTGAAAGTCTTTGAGGAAGAGGAGGCAAATGCCTCTCTTGGGGCCCCAAGGGTAAATCTATACAGCACTGTACAATTGAAGTGGAATTGCATTGGACTGATGCTGCTGTGATCTGGACAATATGGGTCACTTTGAAATATATGAAGCCTCCCAGTCCCTGAAGGGAGCAGAGAAACAGGAGGGGAATCAACTTCTTAAAAGGGTAGATAATGGCAGGACAAGGGGGATGGATCAAAGCTAAAGGAAGGAAGGTTTAAATTGGATATTAGGGGGAAAGTTTTTTTCCAGAGAGAGTGGTAAGGGGCTGGAACAGGCTGCCCAGAGAGGGGGTGGGTGCCCCATCCCTGGGGGTGTTCAAGGCCAGGTTGGATGGGGCCCTGGGCAACCTTGTGTAGCTCCAGGCCTGGAGGTTGGTGGCCCTGCCTGTGGCAGGGGGTTGGAGCTCTATGATCCTTGGGGTCCCTTCCAACCCAGACCAGTCTATGATTCTATGATATCATTACTGATAACAAACTCACTACAGTCTATTTTTGATAAAATTCCTGCATTTGCCAGGAGCTATTACTACTGCGAAAAATACACAATGCCTTTTTCTGTTAAAAAAGTTCACCACAAGCTTCAGACTGGTATGGACTCTGGACATTTGGGATGTGACTGTAATTGGCCTCACGTGATGATGTGGCTTTTCACAGTTTTGCCTGTGCATTGAAAGAGTCTGTTCTGTCACTGTGTTCCCATTGCTTCAGATATGAATGGTACTGCTTGTCATAAAAATCTGATTGAATTTAAACCATGTGTGTGTGGTTAGGGAGACATCTGTTAATTGTTCATGAAATTAATTGAATGGTGACTATCTAGTTGAATTTTCATTGGCTTTATTCCTAGGGGCTGTAATTGCTAGTTTTTTAAGAGGGATCCCACAAGCAGGCTATTTTTAAAAAGAAGAAAGCCAAAGCCTTACACGTATCTCCTGCCACCCTATATTCTGGTGTTGAAAACACAATTTAAAACATGTGATTGTAGCAACACTTCACATCAAAGTAAAATGCTTGTTTTTCATACAGGAATTACAGAGTGTAACATAATTGGGCTCGCTGAAATGAATTCAGCATCTCTCAGAGAACAAAATCATTGAGCCTACCGACTAAATTTAACAGCCTAATAGAAATATGCAGGTGAAGGTACAATTAATTTTAATTACTAGACTATACATTGTTAGTTGCACAGCCATGAGTAAAATTAAAATGGCAATCACAATTAGAAAATTGCAACCTCATTGTGCAACAAATTAGTCACAAATTAAAAGTCCAGGAACTATTATACATCCACTTTATTGCTTTATGACCATTATTGCCCTGATATGGATTTTATTTCTTTAATGTCTCGTCCACCTTTTCATGCCTTATCTTTGTTTAGGATCTCTGGCTCCTTCCCAGCTTGTGAATCTCTTAAAAGAAATAAGAAAGGCTAGAGGGACATGACTTCCCTGTTCGATCTGGGCAGAAACTTTTAAGTGGCCCTTCCCTGCTCGTGGGTGGCTTACAAAACAGGGTTTGTCGTGAGATTGTTTCAGTGAGGTTTCCAGAGCAAAGAAAATAGTGTTCAGGGGGTAATAGCTGAGGTCTGTGTGTGATGTAACCCTTTTAGAAAAGGTCAGGCCAGTTAAAGAGGGGAATCTAGAGGGAATCTACATTGGTGTAAGTTAGACTCTCCTACCCCTCCCCTCTGGATGGGCACACTGATTGCCTGCTCAGAGAATCTTAGCTATTGGTGCATTTATGTTATAAGGCCCATTTTCAGCTGTTCCCCACGTTGTTTTATGAAATGAGATTTTAAAATTATCCCATCCTTGTGGGCTCGCTAGTGGTTTGCCCTGAAACACTGTCAGGCAGTGGCTGTGCTGAAGGTGTAGCTGTAAACACCTCTTATGCAGGACCCCAAAACATTGCAGATGTTCTGCAGGACCTCACCTGCCTGCAGGCCCACATCTTGAAGGCAGTGTCTGCACCTATCCGGAACCAGCAGCTCATCTGACCGGGTCTTCTCCTTCAGGTGAGCATTATGAGACCAACAGCAAGCACCATCGCCTGGAAGCTATCTTGAATACTTTGCAGGGACAACCCCAACTTGAGGTGACTAGGCTGTACAGGATACTGAGGAGCTACAAAGAGTGCTAAAGTAACTTTAGTCCCAAAATCTCCAGTTCTGTCCAAGACACATCAGAGGAATCAGAAAGAGCATCTGATTTACGTACCCCGAATTTAGCCCAGTCCCTCCAGCCCTCCTGAGGGGGGCCAAGGCAGAGGGCTGCATGCGTTAGGGCTGGGAGGAAAAGCACACAGCAAGATAATTAATCAGAGTTTGTGGGGAGGGGAACTGGGGAAAGGGGTTTGAGACCAAACCACTGAACCCCGGCGTGATCTCTGTTCTCCACGTGGTCTCAGTTCTCTGGGGTCTTTCCTAAAATCACCAGTGCATAGGCCAGCTTGTGTGAGCCCCAGCAGGGGCTTCTGCAGCACTTGGAGAGATGAAACTCCATTTCAAATATGCAATTGAACCTTTATCAGAGGGTAACGATGTTTAGTCACTACCAATTGGGACTGGATTTTAATTGATGACCCAGGGGTGAAAGTCTTTATATTCCATTACCTGCTATTGCCAGTATTTTTCTTCTGTAATCCTCTTTCCTGTAATGTGGATACTTTGCAAAGGGGAAATTAAAGTGGAACTGAAGATATGCAGCTGTTTTTGGGTGAGAGAAGATATTTTTGCTCCCTGGTTACCTATCTATATTTAAGGCCCAACAGGGACTCCTTAGTACAGTCTCAAATTCTGCTATCTACTGTTCCAATGGAACTAAAATGTAGCTTTTGGAAACAAATTTGTTATTTGTTTTTTTAATTGCATGTTGCTGATGTTCCATGCAGTTTTCCTTTATTATTTGTATTGTTCCCCTGTTCCCAACAGGAAGGATTCCCTCACGTCCCAAACAAAACACATGTTTGATTACTAAATCAAACATTGAAATCTCCCTCTCTGGCTCTGGAGAGGCCAGAACCTATGATTTACCATATATTTATGCATGTAATTGTACAGAGCCTTGCAGGGCTTACTTTAGGATAGAAGCTGAGGAAAAAATAATGGCGTGATTGATGTGGAACTGATAAATATTTCTCTCAAAGGTCCTAGGACTTTCTTATTATCAGTAGTTTTAATGTCTCAGACCTCCCTGGGTTTTAGAGTTTCTTGATAGGCTAATATGGATGTGTTTTTCTGTTGAAAACATGGAGACATAAAAATGAAATGGCAGTTTTAGAATCTATTTGGACATATTCTCTGTATGGTCAGGGTTTTGAATGATTTGTATGGCAGTGAGTGTGTAAGATTAGGGACACATCTATCAGTACCACTGTCTGATATACACTTAATGTAACGGGTTCTTTACTGGCAAACAGCACGTGTCGTTTCTTCAGCCTTGGCGTCGGTAATACTAATACAAACATCTCTTTTCTGACTTTGAATTTCAAAAGAAAGGTGTCACCTATGTTTCTCTGTCTGTGAAATGGGATTCATGCTAAGTCAAATTACGTGCTCATGGCCATGTGACAACCTTGGAAGAGAAACAAGAATATCCTTGATTTCTGTTTATTGAGCCACGAAGTGCTGTTGAGATTCTTCTCTGTCCAAGTATCACATATCTTTTTGTTGTGTGGTGCATATGATGGTTTTCTCAGCTGTAGTCTTCCTGTGCTGATATTTTAGAGGTAGTGTTGTAGGAAATGTTAAGAACTTGTCTAGAAGTGAATGTTGATGCAAGGAATTACTTGCTTTATTTTTCCTCCTGCTCTTTGCTGGAAAGAAATTGGCCTTGCCCATGAATCAGAAGGTTTTTGGTGTTGAAATGCATGGAAGAACTGCAATACAAATATCTTGTGATTTGGGTCAATAACTTTGCATTAATATTTGCCGTTAGTAATAAGTGGGTAGAGCCTCATGGGAAAGCTGCAAAAATGGAAATGTCTCCTTGTAGACGTGTGTTCATGAAACCAGGGTCTGCAGCTGACAGAGCAATTGGAGAGGTGTCTTTAAGCTTTACTGTTGGAGGCCTGAAACTCTATACGACTTAAAATCCTTGGCACAGAGGGGAAGGAGGGGGACTTGGGTCCCTAACTTCCTGGGAATTTCAGAAATATTGCAAATTTCTCCTTCAGGCATTTGATTTATCACAGAATCACAGAATTGTAGGGGCTGGAAGGGACCTCAAGAGATCATCGGGTCCAACCCCCCTGCCAAAGCAGCTCCCTAGCTCATATTGCAGTTCCCTAGCTTATATTGCATTATGCTGCTGGAAAAGATGTAAGGATGATTCTTTAGCTATAGCTGAGAAGGATTCTTATGCAAGCTGGAAGGTAGGCCTTCTCTTAACCACAGGTACAGTGAACAGCTTAATTTCCCCTACAAAGAACTAATTACAAATCTATGTAATAAATTCTTCTCTTATAGTCTAACAGGACTCAACAGAAAACATGGGCTTGAGCATGTAGCTTTGAAATTAACTAAGCAATGTAACAGCATTAAAAATATCCCCAGGAAACCTTCATCTCTGATTTTATTTTATATTGTTATAGAGCTCATGCTTCAGTGATTTCCTTTCATCTAGTCATTGGGCTGAAGAAATAACACAGCAAAGGAAACCTCTGGAGTATCTGATGTGTATGGTAAATGGTCATTTCAGGGACCATGCGCTATGGGCCTCAGACTGAGAGTTTAATTTAATTGGTTGAAATTAAAAAAACATTCATGCCTCATGAAATTATAACCTTTACCCCTTGTGTGTCAGCTACATCTGACACTAGTCTTGTTGTTTAGAGATGAAATCCCTCCCCTATTTAAATGGAAGCTCCTATGGGACCCACATGAGCCTTGCAAACAGAAGAGGCAAGTGGCTCTGATCCCTGGATCGCTACTCCACCGTGGGTAACATCAGCAGCATTTCTTTTCCAAGTTTGTTTTTATCTATGCCATTGGAAAATCCATGTGTGTTTGATATCAGCAGGCTCATATTTCTTTTAAAACTCATGTTTAAAAAGGATCATCTTGGGGGGGGGGGAATGAAATTCAAGGGACAGAGCTCAGATTTGTGTGTTTCCTCTTGAGAAACTGGGAGCTGAGGTTCAATTTCTGTTCTATGGCACTTGAACCCTCTACATGATTATGCATGTGTGTGTGCCTACATTTTCTGCTGTGTTTTGCCTTTTGTGTTGGCTTAGATTATAAAGTGCAAGACCTTGATTGTTTTTCCCGCAGTGTTGAGGACAGAGGAGGTGCAAACTCCTTTGAGACTGGGGCTATTACCATAGTGCCAAATAAAAGTGATTTTTAATACCACATGCCATGAGGTACAGATGGAATGTCACTTCTAGGGAAGTGATTGTGCCCCTGTACTGGGCATTGGAGAGGCCACACCTTGAGTGCTGGGTCCAGTTCTGGGCTCCTCACCATAAGAAGGATCTTTCCAACTCTGGGCTGGGCTCTGGTACCTCAAGAGAGCACCAATGTCACTCTAAGCAGCACATATTTTAAAATGCAGCTGCTGCTTTGAAGCTGAGTGGGATAAAAATTATGGGTTTAGAGGGAAGCTAAGGCATTGTTGGTCAATGCTTAGTGAGGCTGTGTGTTCAAGATCCTAAATGCTGACTTGCTAGTTATGGCAATGTGGGGACAGTCATTAGTGATGGAGATGTGCAGCAGTTATAGGAAAGGGAAGTAAGAATCCAAGGGCAAACATGCTTTCACCTCTTCCCTCTCCAGGGCAGCTTATGGGGCTGGTCTAAACGCTCTCCAGGGGCTTTGGATTGAGCTCAGCTCTTCTACATAAGCAAACTTGAGCAAAGGGGAGAGTGTGTTTGTCTCTACCTGGGAGTGATGGGTATAGAGGTGCAAGGCTTGTTAATGGCAAGCAACAGAAGCGAGCAGGATTCAATGCCCCAAAGGGGAGTATGCTTCAGAGCAAGGAAACGGGACTCATTCATTGACCAACAGTCAGTCAACAGATTTTCCCTGCAAACTGAGGGAATATAAGCCCCTCCCCAGCTCCGTTTCCAAAGGAAAAGCACCAAACAACCTCTCCCCGTGTGTGAGCCCTGGTAGTGATAAAAAAATAAGCCATTCTGCTGGCACATTTTTGGAGTTGTGGGGCTTTTAGCTCCTCCAGGGAGTGGGGCATTGCTATCTGCAGATTGAATCAATCTGCCTCAGAAGCGTGATGGCAAAAGAGCCCGTCCACACGATAACAAAGCGACACACGGAGGGAAGAGCCTTTACTGCTTTGAGCAGAGATAAGAAGGCTCTTTAAAAAGCGAGCAGGCACAGAGCAGCTGCAGCCTCACCCAGTAGCAGTTTTAATCCTCTCGCTTGAGATTGGGAGAAGATTTGGCAGGTAGGAGGATGGGGTAAGTCCCTTCTTGTTATCTGAGAGGAGGACAATGCTATTACAAGTAAGGCAGCAAGAGAATTCTTGCTTGATAATAGAGTTAAGGGGAGCTAAAGGATCAAGTCTTTTTTTTAATTTTTTTTTTATTTGGGGGAATAAGAAGATTGGGGCTAACTTCAGTGAAACTTGATATTCTGGCTCTGATTTACTTGACAGTGAGCCTCTTGTGTGCAGTGCTGCAAAGGGCATCGCTACATTAACCCATGGATGCTGTGCAGGGCAGCTGAGGCCTGGTCTTGTTTTCTTCAAGATACTTCTCTCTTGCTCCTTTCTTAGGAAATGGCTCTTGAGAGGCAATTTGTTCTTAAGAAGCTGATTTTTGAGTGATTTTTGTTTAGAGGCCCATGCTTTAGTACCTTTGGGGCTGTGGTGCTGTCTTGGAGGCACGTGCATTTAATGAAAACCACTTTGTGTGTGCAGATACCACATTCGTGATGTGTAAGCAAAGGTGATCCTGGAGAGGACTCTGCAAGAGATTTCCATAGCCACTGATCCCAGCCACCAGAGGGAAACACAATCATATGCATTAAGCCAGTCTGTCAGGTCCACCTTTTCCATGTGTACCAGGCCTCATTGGACAGCTGAGGTATCTCAGAGCGTCCTAGTACTACTCCTGGATTGCATTTCTCAAAGTCTCACCCAGGCAGCATCATGGTGGCTGCTGGAGCCTTGGTGGACTCTTTCATATTTCATTTTTATAGTTAACTGGTTGGACTCACTGTGGGAAGGATGCAATCAGGTCTCTGCTAAGTGTGTATAAGCAGCATGTTCATCATGTTCTGGATTAAAAAAGGAATGGTGTAAAAAGTGATGCTGCCAGTAAAACCCTGCAAAGGATGTTATGGATGCTGTCACAGAAGGCTCTGCCTTCTGCCCTCCGTTATCAGCAGTTTCAGTTGTCAAGAAGGCATCAGGTTCAATAATGAAACAAACACCATCCTGCTCTGAAGAAACAGTCCTTTGTGTTTCTACCTGCTTCTGCCTGAGATGGGCAGCCAGACAAATCTTGCATGAAAGGTCAGTGAACTTGAGAGCTTCTGCAATGGCTTTTTTGCTCCTGAGTTGGTAGGAAGCCAGTGGGCACTTCTGCTTCAGCCCTTTCTCTGCCTGGGGACAGCTTTGCAGGTTGGCCTTGAATCCAAACCAAACACACAATATATGGCCAGAGTGTTGCCCTTGATTTGTACATATGCCATGTTGACAAGAAAAATCACCAGTAACAAACCCACCAAAACCAGAACTCCATTTTTCACAGAAATCAAGACGTTTCTAGAAATCTGGGATTTACCATTTTCAAAAGCGGAATTTTTCCTATTCTTTTTTTCTTTTTTCTTCTGATGAGCATCATCTCAGCACACTGGGTGCTGTTACACTCAGTCATGCTCCAGCCCTTCCTGGGCTGGGGGCACAGCAAGCCAATGGGGAACTGGTTAGGGAGGGAGGTAACAACAGAGTTGTAAGGTTGCTTGCTTGTCCTTGGTAGCCTGGCTGGTGGGAGAGTGCAGATCAGTGGTGAGACCCTTGAGCAGCCCAGACTCCAGGCTCACTGTGGCCACTGGCGTCAGGTACCAGCTCGCTCCACCTCCCTTTCCTCTGCAAGGGAAGCCTGTATTAAACCAGTAACGCTTCTTTTGAGCTTCACCAAGATTTTTTGGGCTACACCAAGGTGGGACACCAGAGGGTTATTGCTATCCTGCAGGTCTGCAGAGCATCACCCTGAAGGCGGAAGGGGCCGCGCGTCTTGCTGCGTGAGCTGAGCACAGAGGCCTTGCCCATTAAGACGGGCCTTGCCCATTAAGACGGGCCTCCTCAAAAGCCAAACAAAACCGTGCCTGAGAGATGAGTCCTGGAACCACCGCTGCTTTTAACACATTTTCAGCAAAATGCCCTGCGCCATCCCCAGAGCCCCTCTGCTTCCCCCAGCCCTCCTTTCCCCCGCCTCCCCCTACACACAACTATTTAATTTTGCTCTGGCATGAAATAATAGAGTGCTGTGTATCTATTACAGATGTAAAGAGATTTAGACTGCCACAGGTTTCAGTAGCACATTCAAAACCCTAACAAAGCTGGGTATAATAGACTCTCCCTGCCATTATCCATTCAGCAAGTGTAATAAATGACTCGGCCGCAGCCTGCCATATACCACCCGGCCCAGATAACAGCTGAAAGGAGAAAATTAAATTTTGCTTTTGTTGAAACATTATGATTTATGTATTTGTAATATAGGCTGCGGTGGGCAATTGAAAAAAAAAAAAAGATTGCTGAATATACTTCAGGGTTACTGATTGTACCACAGGCTACTTAGAGTGCTGGAAATGTCGTTCTTCTCCCTGTGTTCCTTAATAATAATAAAATCATACAAATTCCCATTAACCTTTTTGCTCATGTTGATTTTATTTATATATTTTTTATTTTTTTACTTCCAGGTCTTAAGCTTTGGCCATTTACTCTCAGCCTCATGAAAAATAACATAGTGATGGTTTATGAAGACAAGGCATGAAGTACCTAGGCATGTAAAAATGATGGATGTAGGTCAAAAAATCTATATATCATTTTTAGTATTTTTATAATAATTTTCTTTAAACGGGGTGGTTCCCCCCCCTTCCCCTCCACCTCTTTTCCACTGCTGTCTTTAGACTTGATGACAAGATATTCTGATATCCTCATCCTTGCAATATCTAGACCTATAAAAATAATTAACTTCTCCCACCTTAGAAATATAGAGACAGAAACAGGAGTGCTTCACCCTGTAATTTATAATATTGCAGCACCGTCCCTTAATGTTGTAATCAGGCCTGCAAAGCCTTATCATGTTGTAGAATATAATGAACTTACTTATTCATTTCAACATCACATTTCATCTTAGCTGTTCTCCACATTACTTGCTCGTCCCTCCCCTTTTCTGGAACACTGGCAAGAACATAGAAGTTTTTTTCCTTTTTTTTTCCCCCCTTCACCTTCTTTATCTCTGGGGCTGAGCTGAGTCAACAGCCTCATCAGGGAGTCTGGAAGCTCATTTGCCTGGGCTCCCTAAGAATTTAAACATGAGTAGCTTTTAATATTTTTGTAGGTTTAAAAATCTATTAAGCCTGTTTATGTGGCTCGTACAAATATGCTTGAACCCAGCAAAACCAATTTGTTGGGAAAGGACTTGGCTGCATGAGAAGGGACAGCAGTAGGACTGGAGCCAGAGGATGCTGTGTGCTTCCAATGCTTTCCTACACTTGCTCACAACCTGCCTGCCTTAGGGGCTGGCATCACTCCTCTAGTGGGTGTTGGGTGCTGGAGTACTCCAGGAGAAGTGCTCTGTAATACTCTAGAAGCTTTAGGCAGAAGAAGAGGGTCTACTTGCTCTCCAGCATTACCATTTCCATTCTGGCTATGGCCTGAGCACATCAGCATCAGAAGCAGCTCTGGTGCCCTTGCAAGAAGAGGTTGGGGCTTGATCCTGGCTCCTCTTGTCTTTGCTCTGTAGGGGCAGTGCAAGGACATGTGAGCTGTGGCTGTGGGGATAGCCTGTGGCTCTTCTGTAGTCTTTGCTATCCTCATCTCTTGTGCTTTGATGCTTCAGAGCCTGGCATGGGTCTCCAGCAATAGGTGGGGCAGTTTTTTGGGTAGGGCATATCTAGGAAGGTTAAAACCCTCTGCTGGAAATGTATTGTCATCTCACTATATTGATTCTTTTTTTTAAAATCCTAGGTGTGTGGGGTTAAACATTTAAATAAGTCCTGTGTTTTTTAGACCTGCTGTGAACCCCTGGCTGCTGTTAGCATACATAGTCTAGAAGTTTGGGAGTGCAGTGGATGTTTTACAGCCAGCTCATCTCTTGATCAGGTATTCTGCTAATGCACACTGACAGATATTTTGTGAAGTAACATTCAGGCTATTTATTGACCCCCTGCCCTCCAATGCATACATACAGCAGAGTACTCCAGCTTATATTTAATGCTGAAACATTTGTAAGTACTGTATATCCTATGATCTATTGGACTAATGAAAAAGAAGGTTTATCACTGCAGTCCAGTGTAAATCTGTGGATAACCTTACTGTACAGTCAATTTATTCCTTTAACAGGTTTATTCCTTTATCAGGTGTTTGTAGAAGGTTTCACCATAAGTACAGCAGAGACATAATTTGCTGTGGGGCAGATTTATTTGTTTCACAGGGTTATTATTTTAACAGTCTGATAATCACTATGAGTATGTTTCACCATTTGGTATTTCTGTGTGTATATGCGAAAGTGTGTTTATTCATTCCCTGAACAGGTTCATTCCCTTATCAGCTATTCATTTTAAAGAGTTTTATTACATATGCAGAGTGTGTAGGGTACTAGAGTGCAGTAATTTTATTAAGAGATTTATTTAGTGTCAGATATTCATTTAGCTGGGGTTCACTGTAACACAATCATACGCTTTCACCTGGCCAATTTTCTTTGTATCTCCCTGTTTGCTATAAACAACACTTTCCCTGCAGTGCAGCCTCCAATTCCTTTTCTTTTTTTAAAGACTTTTTACAGGGAACTCGCCAATGCTCCAACCCCTTTCATTTATTTGATTCATCATCTTTTATTTTTTCCCTGCCTCATTGTCAGGGGAAGGGGTTGTTTTTTTTGCAGGCTCATATGAAGTGTGGTTTTTAAAGTAAATAGGCTTAAAGATTCTGTTAAGAGGAGGAGGAGGTTTCACAAATGTCTCTTGAAAGCCACTTGGGAATTGCTTGAATCCAAGCACACAGTTAGTGATTGACTGAAGAAAAGCAGGAGGGGAAGATGATCCCAAAGCAAGTATCTGGTTTACTCTGAAACTGGCTTTAATGTTTTGCTATGCTTTAATAATCTTTATGCTATGTGAATATTAATCCCAGAAAAGAGGAGGAAATTGTTCCTAAACTGTAGGTGATGTCGGTCCTTAACTTGGCATAAAATGAAGCTCTAAAATAGGGAAGGAGATTCAGCTGCATCACCAAGTCTCATGCTGGGCCAAAATATAGTCTTACTCTAACCTTCCTGATGTCCAGGGTTATTTCAGTCTGATTTCACAGGAGACAAGCTTGGTGTCTAGTTCCTGGTTTACCTTCTTTGCCCCACATCTGTCTGTGGGGAAAAAGCTGCATCTAAAAAAACAGTAATCATAGAATGGCATGGGTTGGAAGGGACTCCAAGGATCACAGAGCAAAAATAAGAAGACTAAGTTTTGCTTTCCTAAAAATAATCTGCAAGGAAGAATGCAATGTGGCAGAGTAGAGAACAGGAAAGGCATGCCATCCAGTAAGAATCCTAAGGAAGTTCTGGATCTCCTGTATAATAGGATATAAATTCTCCTTTTGTGATCATAGAATCATAGAATGGCATGGGTTGGAAGGGACCCCAAGGATCACAGAGCTCCAACCCCCTGCCACAGGGCAGGGCCACCAACCTCCAGGCCTGGAGCTACACAAGGTTGCCCAGGGCCCCATCCAACCTGGCCTTGAACACCCCCAGGGACGGGGCATCCACCCCCTCTCTGGGCAGCCTGTTCCAGCCCTTCACCACTCTCTCTGTAAAAAACTACTCCCTAATATCTAATTTAAACCTTCCTTCCTTCAGCTTTAATCCATCCCCCTTGTCCTGCCGTTGCCTACCCATAATCTGAGCCCTCTGTGCTCAGTGCTCCGAAATGGCTGGAGGGTCATGGAGGAGGCAGAGGATGACTCTGCACATCATGGGGACCCAGATGCAGATTTTCAGACATGTAGAATCTTTACTTTGAATTACTGAAGTGAGAGAGAGGTGCTTTGTAGCAATGTGTTTTTCTGGTGCAAAGCATATAGGAATCTATGAAAGCGTGTGAGCTCGGTCAGTGCTGGGTCAGGTTCTTTACTGCTGGGGGTACTTCTAGTAAGTGGCCAGCGTTATAGACTAAACTGGAGCTTCTGCATAAGAGTGTAGCTGTCTTCTGAGTGCTTATTTGTCTAGAATAATGGATCATGATGCTCAACTGAACTAAAAAAATGCAAAAGCATTTTTGCCAGCAGCACAGTCAGTGAGATATTCTTTCATGGTCAGTTTGAGATCAGTGTAATAAAAGAAACCAAACATGCCTAGATCTGGAATCCTGAGTCTATATTTAATGTCTGTGGGAAATAGGAAAATGAACAGCTGTATTGAGGTTACATTGACAATGTGATACCCTTTATTATAGGTTTTTATGGAATCATAGAATCACAGAATGGTTTTGGTTGGAAAAGACCTTTAAGATCATCGAGTCTGGCTACTTACCCAGTCCTCCTAGGTCTGACACTAGACCATGTCACCAAGTACAACATCTACTCTTCTTTTAAACACCTCCAAGGATGGTGACTCAATCGCCTCCCTGGGCAGCCTGTTCCAATATCTAATAACCCTTTCAGTAATTTTTCCTGATATCCAACCTAAATTTATCCTGATGGAATTTCAGACCATTTTCCCTAGTCTTATCCTTCTTAGTAGAAACCAGCATTTTTACTTGAAAAGTTTAACTGTAGCTATCTTCTAAATATTTCTGTTGGTCTCAATATGCACTCTGATTTTTACTTTCCTAGTACTTGTTAGGGTTTATGTTGTCTCCTAACATCTATGCTACTTTGATTTTCCCATCTTGCTAGCCATCTAATCTGAATGTTTTCTGAGTCAACATTACCTTGAATTGCCTGAAACTTTTTGTACCAGTATTTCATTCTAATAGAGGGGCAATATAACTTCAACTGTTATTGATACAAGATCAAATCTATTGATGAAGACACAAAGGTAAATCAATATTTATCTATAAACAGCATAGTCCTTTTACCAGATGTAATTAATACAACTTAAACATTCAGCCAGATTGTCACTTATTTGATGATGATTAGGATGAAGATGATCAGAGGGCTGGAGCAGCTCCCCTATGAAGAGAAGCTGAGGGAGCTGGGCTGGTTCAGCCTGGAGAAGAGAAGGCTGTGGGGGGACCTCATTGCAGCCTTCCAGTCCCTGAAAGGAGCAGAGGAACAGGAGGGGAATCAGCTTGTTCAAAGGGCAGAGACTGGCAGGACAAGGGGGATGGATTAAAGCTGAAGGAGGGAAGATTTAGATTGGATATTAGGGGGAAGTTTTTTCCAGAGAGAGTGGTGAGGGGCTGGACCAGGCTGCCCAGAGAGGGGGTGGATGCCCCATCCCTGGGGGTGTTCAAGGCCAGGTTGGGATGGGCCCTGGGCAACCTTGTGTAGCTCCAGGCCTGGAGGTTGGTGGCCCTGCCTGTGGCAGGGGGTTGGAGCTCTGTGATCCTTGGGGTCCCTTCCAACCAGACCAGTCTATGATTCTATGATTTGCTGCTTTTTTCTTTACAATAAGATCTCCAGCAGTTTACTGGGAATGGCAAAATAACCTGCTAAATCCATTGGCAATGACAGTATTTATTTCCCCAATAGAATAGGGAGTTAGAGGTGATTAGAGCAAAGAACTGTTTTCACCAAAGTTTTGGGAAGCTTTTTCTACCTTGTGCTGGAAGGAATCACAGTTCTTTTACCACTTCTGTAGAACAGAGCTATGTTAAAATACCAGACCTGCACTGGAAAGAACTAAGTTTTGTTTTGCTTCACCTCTGAGGTGTTTGGAGAATCCATCCTGATCTGTGAAACCTTTTTCTTGATAATATCCTTGAAATCAATATTTAACTGCAAAGCATTTTCCCTCTGACAAAAATGTGTTTTCAGAAGAAAGAATGTTTAATTGAAAATGTTCTTAACAGCTCTATTCTGAATGGAACTACCCATCAGTTTACTCTTCACTGACTCATTAGTATGGTATTAAATTTATGACTAAAGTGAAAAAAATCAGCTATGGGTAATTGAACCCCCATTGTAAAGAACAGTGTTAAAATGTACTTAGTTATGCTCAAGGCTAATGTTATTTGTTAAATCTACTAAGAGGGAATTAGCAGTTGAAGTTTTGTTTTCATAGTGTTAATTATTACTCCTGGTGGTGCCATGCCACATCTTTGATTCACTGTGACTTTTAGTGAGGGTCTGTGATAAGTTTGCTCCTGATTGGGTAAGTAGCATTATTACAGATGGGCAGAGAAGGTGAAAAATGGGACAAGGGGGCAGGTGTAACATCAGGTGATGGACCCAGAGTCAAGGTTTTCCCAGGATGTGTTTGTTGTCTGCAAAGTGATTGCGATTTTTCTCAGGAATCCCAGACTGGTCTGGGTTGGAAGGGACCCCAAGGATCACAGAGTTCCAACCCCCTGCCGCAGGCAGGGCCACCAATCTCCAGGCCTGGAACTACACAAGGTTACCCAGGGCCCCATCCAACCTGGCCTTGAACACCTCCAGGGATGGGGAATGTAAAGGACTGAGCACAAAGACAGTGGGATCCAGCTGCTGAGTTTAGTCTGGAACTCAGGCTGTAGAGATTTGTGACTTTTATTCTAGGTTGTGTGAGCCCAGGCAGAAGACTTCATATATTTTTGGGTGTTTTCAATATGTGGAGTCAAAGGGGAAGCCCTGCATTATTTGGCATAATGTACCTCCTCTTACCTGATCCTGGGAATTAAATAGCCACAAATATATCCAAAGTCCAAATGAAAGTTGCCTAGGGATCCTGGGTCCTGTGGGAACAAGACAAGGCACCCTGGCCAAGCCCTTATATTTCTGTTTCTGCTCCTCACAGAAGAACTAAAGCAAACCCCACTATTGGCTGTGAAGAAATATTCCTTTTACCCCACAAAAAACATCCTGATTTACATCTAGCTGCTACAGCTGCCCATTCTCTGGGTTTAATAGCACCAGAACACAACTGCCTGCTGTGTGTTCGCTCCATTTCAGGCAGACACCAGAAAATAGTGAGGCTAAGGAGGCTAAGAGAGAAGAGATCTGAACATCAGCAAGCCTCAAAACTCAGGGCAAAAACCTCACAGTATAAAGGGTGAAGCTTTCACTCGGGTTGCATGTTTTACACTGTAAGCATGTAAGTGGTTGACCAGATCACAGTATCACAGAGCTGTAGGGGTTGGAAGGGACCTCCAGAGCCCATCAGGTCCAATCCAACCACCAAAGCAGGGTCCCTGGGACAGGTCACACAGGTCGGCGTCCAGACGAGGCTGGAATCTCTCCAGAGAAGGAGACTCCACACCCCCTGGGCAGCCTGTCCCAGGGCTCCTTCACCCTCACTGGGGAAAATTCCTTCCCCATGTTGATGCAGAACTTCCTGCGCTCCAACTTGCAGCCATTGCCCCTTGTCCTGTCCCCACAGACACTGAGAAGGGGCTGGCCACTTCCCCCTGCATCCCATCCTTCAGATATTGATCAACATTAATAAGGTCCCCCCTTAGTCTTCTTCTCTCCAGGCTGAACAGCCCCAGCTCACTCAGCCTTTCCTCACAGGGGAGATGCTCCAGGCCCTTCATCATCTCCAGAGCCTCCTCTGGACTCTCTCCAGGAGATCCCTGTCTGTTTCATACCAGGGAGCCCAGAACTGGACCCAACACTCCAGGTGGGGCCTGACCAGGGCAGAGCAGAGGGGGAGGATCCCCTCCTGTGACCTGCTGGCCACACTCTTCTTGGTGCCCCCCAGGATCCCATTGGCTCTCTCAGCCCCCAGGGCACAAGATCTTTTATCCTCCTTCAGAATCCAAAGTGGGGTGTGTGTGGATACCTGTGTGTTTGAGGGAAATGACTTGCTGGGATATTTTTTCCCTCTGGTCCAAGTGCTATTAGAGTAGAGATAAGGAAGTCCTTTCTGGTAGCCTCAGCTGTTTTATTAACAGTGAAAGATTGCTCCAGACTGCTCCTACTTCAAAATTGTTTTTGCAATACCCAGCCATGGTCCTTGCACAACTTCCCTTGACAGATTATTCAGGTGTATCTTCCCTGAGACTTTTGGGAAGAGAGAAGCAATGAGATTAAGACCATGCTTGTTTTCAGACCATGATATTTAGGTTTTATATTCATGTGAGCATTAGTGGTAAGTGCTTTTTCCCAAGAGATGGCCTCTGCAATGTGGGGCTCTGGGTGCCTTCAGCTTTCTTGATCCTCAGAATCAAGCTGTTGTGCAAGTTTTGTACAACTTCAGGCAACTCTAGGGAAGTTTTCTTCCAGTATCTACATGCAAACAGCAGATCTGTAGGTCTTTTAAAGGAAAGAAGAGCAGCTTGATTTCTGAAGTTATCCAAAAGTTTGATGCAGTCAAAGGAGCTGAAAATAAACTTACATTTATACATATAACGTATATGTAATTGTATACAATAATATTATACGACATGCAATTATTTTATGCATATAGTCAGAGGTGAGGCTCACTCAGGGAAGAGGTTCTTCTGGCTGTGAGGCTCTGCTAGATTGATAATTTGTGCTTGCTACAAGCCTGAGAATGGCTCAGAGCAGAATCTTTTGTTGAATGAAAGGCTGCTTTGATATTAAGTCTGTTTCAACAGCTGAATCAAGCTAGAGCTTTGTAATTCCTTGTGATTTACAGTATCAGTTTAAAACCGGAATGTTATTTGATCAGATTTGAGGATGTTAACTTCCACCTTCTATAGCACTTTATCTGCATCTGACCATGTCCTCCTGAATAACAATTCACTAAAGAACCTGTATCAACCTGAAGTCATTTAAAAAGAAGAATTATGCAAATGATCTCTCTTTATTTGGCTGTGCAGTGAGAGATCTTTCAAAGAAAAGAATAAGATGTAATTTCGACACCCTTAGAAGTGGTGCTTCCAGGGGAAAAGGGAATCTTTGAAGAAGCAATTTGTAGGCAGAGGTATTGTGCTAGAATGTGTAAATTGATGATTATTTACTAGTGAGCCTGTGAAGGAGAGAGACACATGCCACCTTTTATCAACAGGAGGGCTGCTGCACAAGAAGCAGAAGTCATGAGTGTTTTTGCAGGGTCTATTTTCACTTCCATTGCTTGCCAAGGCTGTAATGCTGATCTCTCCATTTACATTGCAAAACTAGAAGAAATCATTTAACGTGGCAGTTTCGTGCTCTGCAGAAGCTTGCATGTCTGGGGTGGCCTTGGTCTGTACCACAGATGATGTTTTTGAATGTGTCCTCAGATTCTGAAGTATTTTCTGCAAAGCTTGCAGTTGGCACCCAACTGAAGGCTGGGAGGAGCTTTTAAGACATGTGCAGAGAGGAAAATCAGTTCTTCATGGGAAAGAGCACTCCTGAGCTCCTTATCTTTGAGGAGAAGTTCCAGTACTGAACTACAGTCATGTTCCCCTTTGCTCACCTTCCTCTGCCCCTTGAGTCTTGTTATACACTTTTGCCTCTTTCCTTTGGATGAACAAAGGCAGCATTGGGCTTGAATCCCCACAAGTGAAAACAGGCATCGAACTTGTCTCTTGCCTTGTGAGCATGTTTCCTGTAGCTGGTTAGATATCTGTGCTTTTCTGCTTGGAAAACAGCAATTGCAAACCTACATATATCTATCTATCTATAGATATATATAGATAAAAGCTATATCCTTATTATAAGGTGGAACAAGAAGCAGCAAAATGAAATTACTGTCCCAAAAATGTAGGGTTGAGATCACCTGTTTAAAGGTCTTGCAAGGGCTGGATGTTGGACCACAGAAGACTGGTGGTTATCTTGGCTGTTATGCTTGAGAATGAAATGGCCATGTGGATGCAGTGGCCACAGAAAGATAACTTGTAAACCTCAGTAAGTTGCCAGTGGACAAGGACAGGCCCTTTCTGCTGACTGCATCTGGTTTGTGGCAGCAAAACCTGGTGCTCTTGCATTCATGTCTATGGCATCCCTGGGATGGGCAAGCCTGAAGGGCGCTTGAGTGGTACAGGAGAGCTCCCCACAGAAAGAGTTCACTCTGAAAATTCGTTTAGGTCTTTAGGGCAGGGAATGGGATGTCTCCCTGAGCCCTTGTTCCACTTGCCAGCTCGGCAGGTGATTGTATGCTGAGAGCTCAAGCATTTGTGTGCATCAGCTGGGCTGTTGAAGCAACCCTTATTTTGGACCTGTAATACTAGAACACCTGTCCAGGCAGTGTTAATGCATAAAAGCCCCGATGTCCCTTACACCAATCAGTATAAATATGATGAGAAGCCTTTGAAACCTTTTCTATTCTTATCCTGGGAGGAGAAGAATGAGTTGCAAGAAGCAGTGAATCAACACACTTCAGCATTTCTTGATAGATTTTTTTTTCTCTAAAGGCTTATTAGACTTTTTCTGGATTTGGCCTGAAAATCTAAGGGAAACAGAAGATCCAAATTATCACCAGTGCAAGAGACCCTTTCTGCTGTTTTATCTATGAGAAAAATGCTTTCCTCACTCCATCCTCTGATGTACGCACTGCTGTAGATACGCCACTGTTTAAAGAATGGTCTGTTTACTGTTTGGATAGCTTCAAAGGGAGAGGTTTTTTTCCCCCTGGAACAAAGCTCTTCCTTAGCAAGATAAGTGCAAAGTGTTTAATAGTGCCTCTCTCTTTCACTCTCAAGATTTCTCTTTCTCTTTGTACCTTTATCTCTGCCTACTCATATATATTTTAAAGGGGACCTGATATGCTGGTGTCATACGTTCACACCAGCTTAACAAATGATGCTGCTTCCATGTAATTAATGCAAAGACACTGATACCATTAGGTCAGATGGACCCAGTGCTATCTGAAGTTACTGCAAATGCCCCCAGCACAAACTCTCTCTTCCTGAAGGCAGAGAAGGGCTATGAACCACCTGCATGCTTCTGTGCCACTGGGACCTGACTTCATGGGCTGTGCGAGGTGAAGAAGCCAAAGGAGGGGAAAGGATGGAGGGTTTCTGATGAGCTGAGTGTGCCAGACTGGGAGGAGCATGGATACAACAGCTCTAAAGTACCTGACACTGGCTTGGACACGAGCACACAGAAGAGCTTCACAGGATACAGATGTGATGTTGTGGAGCTGCTACTTCAAGATATGTTATTAGTCCAACAGACCTGAAACAGTATTTATGGGAAATTGCCACCACCCTCTCTACACTGCTGTTTTGTAAAAGCAAAGGTTGTGTTTTGTGGCACAGCCAGGAAAAAAGCTGGGAGCATGGAATTGCTTCTCACTTTGGGAGACTGAGTCACAGTCTTGGGATAGATGAGTGGACAGTGGGATAGATGAGTGGACAGTGAGGTGGGTTGAGAATTGGCTGTCGGACCGAACCCAGAGGGTTGTGATTCGTGGAGTAGAATCTGACTGGAGGCCTGTTACCAGCGGTGTTCCCCAGGGCTCAGTGTTGGGTCCAGTCCTGTTTAATATCTTCATTGACGATCTTGATGAGGGAATAACATCCACCCTCAGCAAGTACGCCGATGATACAAAGCTGGGAGGAGTGGCTGACACGCAGGAGCACTGCGCTGCCATCCAGAGAGACCTGGACAGGCTGGAGAGCTGGGCAGTGAGAAACCAGATGAAGTTCAACAAAAGCAAGTGTAAAGTCTTGCACCTGGGAAGGAACAACTGTTTGTATCAGTACAGGCTGGGGGATGACCTGCTGGAGAAGAGCTCAGTGGAGAAGGACCTGGGGGTCCTGGTAGATGACAGGTTGGCCATGAGCCAGCAGTGTGCCTCGGTGGCCAAGAGAGCCAATGGGATCCTGGGATGCATCAGGAGGAGTGTAGCCAGCAGGTCAAAGGAGGTGATCCTCCCTCTCTACTCTGCCCTGGTCAGGCCCCACCTGGAGTATTGTGTCCAGTTCTGGGCTCCTTGGTATAAAAAGGACAGGGATCTCCTGGAAAGAGTCCAAAGAAGGGCTACGAAGATGATGAAGGGCCTAGAGCATCTCCCCTATGAGGAAAGGCTGAGTAAGCTGGGACTGTTCAGCCTTGAGAAGAGAAGACTAAGGGGGGACCTAATCAAAGTTTATAATTATCTGAAGCAGGGGATGCAGGGGGAATCAGCCAGCCCCTTTTCAGTGGTCTGTGGGGATAGGACAAGGGGCAATGGCTGCAAGTTGGAGCATAGGAAGTTCCGCACCAACATGCGGAAGAACTTTTTCACAGTGAGGGTGACTGAGCACTGGAATAGGCTGCCCAGGGAGGTGGTGGAGTCTCCTTCACTGGAGATATTCAAGACCCGCCTGGACGCCTATCTGAGCAATATGAGCTAGGGAGCTGCTTTGGCAGGGGGTTGGACCCGATGATCTCTCGAGGTCCCTTCCAACCCCTACAATTCTGTGATTCTGTGATTCTGTGATCCTGGCATGTGTGGTCTCAGCTCTGCATTTGTAATGCTTCCACAGGTACTTTGCTTTGCCTTTTCCTGTTCTTCATGCATCACCTTCCTGATCTGTACCAACCTGTGCTAGGGGCTGTGCAGTACAGGGAAGGGACTTGGCCTTTGCTCTTATATCTTCAAACCTGCAGCACCTTTTAGGATCTTTCTTTTTTCCCCTCTTTGTTTTGGTTTCTGTTGAATCAGCCACCCTTGTCTCTGGTGCAGGACTGAGCCTTGCTCGTTTTCTGTACTGACTCTGGAGCTTTCTCTGTGAACTACTGTTGCATTTGCCACCTTGGCACCAGTTTTGATTTAAATGGTAGAGAGAGTGCCACTTGAGGTCACCCTGCAAAGTCATATTTGAATTCCCTCTTCGGTAACTTCAGTGCAGTTCTAGAATCATGAAACCCTTTGTCATGGTTTAACCTGTCCTGCAGCTAAAAAAACCCACACAGCTATTCACTCACTCTGCTCCCACCCCAGTGGAATTGGGCAGAAAATTCAGAAGGGAAAAGAAAAGGTAAAACTTGGGGGTTTGGGATAAAGACAGTTTAGTAGGATAGAAAAGGAAGCTAATAACAATAATAAGAGGACGCGCAGAACAAGTGATGCACAGCTTCACTACCTGAAGCAGATGCTCGGCTGGTTCCTGACCCACACCATCTCCTGACCATCCTCCCTGGTTATATATGGAGCATGGTGTCATGTAGTATGGAATATCCCTTTAGTCACTTTAGGTCAGCTGTCCTGGCCATGTCACCTTCCCTGGATGTGTTTAAAAAAGGGTAGATGAGGTACTTAGGGATCTGGTTTAGTTTAGGATGGGAATGGTTGGACTTGATGATCTTAAAAGGTCTTTTTCAAACTTGTGATTCTGTGATAATAGAAAACATGGTCATTATAAAGTAGTTGGTTATTTACAATGTTCTTGAGACTTCATATTAAGTCCTTTTGGCTGTGGACTGGACTTTCAAAACTGATCCAGCTGTAAAGTGACTGTGAACAATTGTCATGAAACTGAATTTGAGATTTAAGGGTGTCAAGTCAGGCCTTGAAAACATAAGGGAACTTTTGCATAAAATTCTGTCCTTGCTGCTGTTGCTTCATTTGTACCCAGCTAAGAGAGAATCCAGAGAAACTGCTGGATTATGGGAATCATACCTTTAGGTTTTATTAGAATATATTAAAAGATGACATAAGCAAATGAAACAATGTGAAAGCATCTTTGGTAGGAATTGGGGTGGTTTCAGGAAGTGTTGGAAGGGATTGTCTGGAGTGGTGTAAATTTGATTGAACTACCCCACATGAGTTTAGTTGGGTTTGTAGTTTGGGTTAAAGCCTACTGGTTTCTTGTTCCCATCTTCTGAGGAACTCTTACTATTCCTGGCTGGAATACCTACAAAGTGTCTGTAAATATATATAGCACTAACAAGATAACATCATTATGCTTTTATAGGTTTTTTTAATATATATTAGATGTTTTTAGGTGAGTAACATTTGTTTTATCTTAGATAGGAAATTGCACATCTATAACTTGCTATTGTATTGAATAGATTAGATATCAAACAGGTATTGTAAATGAAGTAGGTTTTGATTATAACTGTATAAATGAATGGAGTATCAAGAAATAGAACTAGAGAAATATTTCTCAGAAAGAAGAATGTATAGCTCATAAACACATTTTTTTCATTGTAGTTTGAATAACTAATCTAAATGTGACTTGAATAATTTTCCATTAAACTGACATGAAGCACACCAGAATGAATTGTTGATGTTACTCAGATTGAACATGTTTCCTCAAGTCTAGCTGGCACTGAGATACTTATTTCTGTGAATCTTTATGTGCTTTTGGATGCTGGCATTTGTCCAGGAACTGAACTGCAGAAATGGAAGAATTAGAAGTGTGGAGGTGGACAATGAGATGTTACACTTAAGTTCCCTCATAGGACCTATAATGGGCTTGTATCTTTTTGTCTTAGCACTAGCTGGACACTACTTTGACTGAAGTATCTAGGAATTATATTTAGTAGCTGTTGTTCACTCCTGAAACACCAAGAATAGAATACTTGTGGGTTAAGGATGGTAGAGTTCTGATAAAGATGGATTCTTATCTAATTTCCCCACCTTTCTTGGCCAGTTCTTATCAAGCTTTATTTGGGGTATGGTCCACTGCTTAGAAAAGGTAGATGGTTGTGCCATGACATTCAGCTTTCAACTTTAATTGGGGTAAATTTGGCCTGTGGATGTCTCATCAGGTACCCTGGAGAATGAGAGGAGCTACCCATGATCTGTGGGCTGGAGGAGTTATCCCCACAGGCCATCTGCAGAGCAGGTGTTTGCAGAGCATCAGGCTTCATTCTCCTTTCTACATCTCACAGAAGCCATAGTGAGCACCAGGCTATGTCCTGATGCGTGCACATCATCGTGTCCTCCAGACTTGGCCCAGTGAAGACTAAACCTTGGATTAATTGGCCAAAAATACAAGCTGGCATGACCCAACAGAGCTCCTTGTTTCTGCTGCACGTTTCAGGCCACTTGGAAGTGTGGATAAGAAGGCAGTAGAAGGTTGTAGGGGATGTGGGGAGCTGAGGAAGTGAGTGACTGCTAAATAAACCAGATGATTATTGCCACTGAAACTGATAGTCTCCCTGTTCCCTCAGTACCTCTTTTAAACAGATTAAGCTTCTTCAGTTGGGGTCTAGGACAGCTTGATTCATTGATCCTTTTTGCTGGGGTACATTCATGCTCTCCCGTGGGTGTGATGCATGTGGATTACAACCCTTGGAAGATGTTTGTTTGCTCTGGAGGGCAATTAAATTTCATAGTAGTATTTACAGATGCTCGCCTCTGATATATCACAGCAGGTTGCCATGCAAAGTGCCGGCACCCCCTGCATTCTGGTTGCTAAACAAAGAATGCAATAAGCTTATCTTACACAAACTACGAGCAGGTGCTTCCATGCCAGTGTACTTGCTTTTACATGGGTTAACGTTTCTGGTGTTATGCTAATTGTTCCTATTCATTCCTTCCTAAGTCTTCCTAAGTAAGCAGGGATAATTACACACAATTTAGAGCATTACAGCACAACAAAGAAAATGTCCTTTAGGCTAAAAAGGTTAGGACATTAGTATCAATGCTTTTATTTAAGTAATAAAATGCAACAAGATGTGCAGTTATTTTGTAATAACAGCAAGCTCAGGGTATATGGTGAGTTATTAGGCTTTTTTGCATGCTTTCTCGCCTTACAGGTTCAGGTAATGATGAAGCAGGGATGGAATTTCCTCATTTTATACCAATTACAGCAGAGATTTTAAAACAATAATAGCAACACTGACACAGGCTCACTACTTTTACACTTACTGATTTTTCCACACAGTGAACTGCAGACTCATGCACATGCATATATATATATACACGTGAGTGTGTGTGTACGTGTGTATATATAGATATATTTATGTAGATATAAGGGAAGGTCTGCATTCATTCATTTCTGATGTGTATTAAAGGTGGAAAGATCCATGATGCAGTAAGGAATACTCTCATTAATAAGTAAAAGCAGAATTTTGATCCCTTTATTAGCACAGTATGTTTTTATAAATGTATAAAAGCATTCATAGAATAAAATGCCCTCGGGCTTAACAGCCTGAGAGTCCCAAGAAGTTGATTCTGTCACATGCTAAACACGCTAGCTCCAGCCCAGTAACACATTTGAGCCAGTGCTGGACCTCAAGGCTCACATGATCATTTGTGTCCTCACAGGTCAGTGCTTCGATAAAGTGGGGACAAGAGGGTCAGCATGTTGTAGAGCTGACCCTTCACTGAAATAGGACTGGATATGAAATAGGACACACTAAATAGGACAAAAGTGCTCTTGTGAGTAACATACTGAGGGTAGGACAGCAGATTTTTGGTATGAATATATATAATTTGGGGTGCATCTGTGAACCGGGGTGCGTGTGTTTCTGGTAAGTTAGTTCATATCAAGCCTAGAGCCACCAGAACGTCACTACTTCTGTTGCACACTCTAAGCTGCATTAGTGATTTATTATTGTGGTTATGTAGGAGTGGCACCTTCTGACTACAATCTAAACACATGGTTTGGCCTCCAGCTGTGTTTGGGATGGCCTGTGGGCTGAGCTGGCCACTCTTTACCATGCTTCACTTCTCCAGTAATGGGAACACCAACAAAGGCAGAGGGGGACTGTTAGGAAATGCTTGGATGCTGTAGTGATGGATGTCAAGGAAATCCCATATTTGAAGTGTTAGGTTCTTAGGTATGTATGTTGAATAATGGGGCACGCTGTATTTATTTATTTTTTAAATTTTAATTTAATGGATATATTAAAATGTCAGTGACTGAGAAAAGTTTGCTTTTCAAAGGTAGTAACTTAAGAAGCCCAAGCAACAGAAGAGCCCCAGAGCTATTCTTTTTGCTTACAGCATGTTATTCAACAAGGATTAATGGGAGCTTTCCCATATTTGCTTTTCTTGTATTGACTGTGATGGATTTTTGAAATTTTTAATGTTTTGATTTATAGACAGAGTACACTTGATGATATTTCCCCCCTCTTTATGGAAAACCCTTTATGAGTGAATACATAACCTAATTTCAGGTTCCCCTGTATTATGCAAGATTCCAGTTTGGGCCAGGCTCACTGCTGGTATTACAGTTTCAAAGATGAAACATGGTCTCCCTGATCTGACAGAAGTGATATAAGGATTACTCATTTGTCTTGCTTTAGAGAGAATGAAATTTTGTACCATTAGGTACCAAATGCATATTTATGAAAAACAGTAAGTAAGAGTAGGGTTTTAAACCAAGGTGTGGGGATTTTTGGATATTTTTTTAGACAAAACACGAAGTTTTATTGCCTTTTAAAAACCACTAAACTATTTTTGAAGTGTTTAGAGTGTTTGGTTTTATGGGTTTTCTGGAGAAAATAATTTTGCATTTAGAAAGCCTTCATTTTAATGCACGAACATCAAGAGATAATTGCTGTCTGGTTTTTGTGAACAAGCAAGGTACTCTCTTGCTTAACTATGCATTTTACTGGGTATAATCCAGTGAAAGAAAACTTACCAGGGTGCTAAAGAATTTTTTAGATGAAAGACCAAAAAAGTATACACAATATTAACCTTTACAGCTATTAGTTTTGCTAAGAAGTACTAACAATGACTTAGTAATTCCAATCTTGATGACAAATGACCCCAGGAGATCCATGTAAACCATATCAGCAACTCTATCAACCAATTCCACCTTGCAAAACCCCCTGCACCATTTCCTGGGGCAGGACTTTGCCTGGTGACTGCTAAAGGGAGAGCAGATTCTCCATCACCAGCCCTGGCTGGGTGTAGCACATCCCTCTTTCCTTTATCATGTAACTGAGTTCTTCTGTCTCCCCTTTTAGAGAGAGCCTGTGATTCAGGGATAGCAGTCATTTGGTTTAGGCCTTAACATGAAGACTTTTATACAGCAGAGGTTACTGAAGGATTTATCTTTTAAGAAATAGCATACTTCTACAGAATTGCAGCGTATGTGTTTTGCAAATATCTCTGAGAAATAAATGGGTCACTCTTTGGACTTTCCAACCTTAATAATGTCTTTTTCTTGTCTGTCTCACTAATATGAGCAATTCTGCCTTGCCATTACATCTTTCTTGTTTTGAAGTTCAGGGATATATATATTTTTCTTCTACTGCTTTGCACCTAGAATATTTATTAAGAGAATTGATTAAATTGAACAAGAGTTACAAGGTATTTGAAAATGCAGTGTTCTTAAGATCTGGAACATTGTTTGAAAGCTTTATGGGGTCATAAAAATATCAGGAAACAGATTCTTCTAGATGACAAAAGACCTCATGGACAATGATAGAACAGCAATCTTGGACAGATTTAATATACGTTGAAGAGCAAGGACTCTGCATTCCTAGAATGTGTTCATGATAACATCCCGCTCCAAGTGATAGAAGAGCCAACAAGGAGAGGTGCCATTCTGGACCTTGTTCTCACCAAGGAAATGCTGGTGGGAATGTGAAACCCTTGGCTGTAGTGACCACGAAATGGTGGAGTTGATCCTCAGGGCAGCTAGGAGGGTGCACAGCAAGGTCACTACCCTGGACTTCAGGAGAGCCGATTTTGGCCTGTTCAGGGATCTGCTTGGTAGAGTACTGTGGGACAAAGCCCTGGAGGGAAGAGGGGCCTGAGGTAGTAGGTTAGTATTCAAGTACTAAAGGATCACCTCAGGATGAGAAACAACTGGTGTCATCTACTTCTGCAAAGCATTTGACATTGTCCCAAATGGTATCCTTGTCTCTAAATTGGAGAGATGTTGACTTGATGGAGGGACCACTTGGTGGATGAGGTATTGGTTGGATGGTTGCACTCTAAGATTTGAAGTCAATAGCTCAGTGTCCAAGTGGAGAACAGTGATGAGTACTGTTCTTCAGGGGTTGGTATTGGGACTGGTGCTGTTTAACATCTTTGTCAGAGGCATGGACAGTAGGATCAAGTGCACCCACAGCAAGTTTGCTGATAACATCAAGCTGTGTGGTGGGTAAACACCCTGGAGGGAAGGGATGCTGTCCAGAGGGACCTTGACAGGCTGGAGAGGTGAGCCCATGTGAACTGGATGAAGTTCAGCAAGGCCAAGTGCAAGGTCCTGCTCATGGGTTGGGGCAAACCCAAGCACAGCTACAGGCCAGGCAGAGAATGGATTGAGAGCAGCCCCTGAGGAGAAGGACTTGGGGTTGTTAGTGGATGAGAAGCTCAACATGACCCAGAAATGTGCTCCTGGCAGTCCAGAAAGCCAATTGTATCCTGGACAGCATCAAAAGTGTGACCAGGAGATCAAGGGAGATGATACTCCCCCTCTACTTTTATATTATAGCAGCCTTCCTGTACCTAAAGGGACATACAAGAAGGCTGGAGAGGGGCTGTTTACAAGGGCAGGCAGTGATAGGGCAAGGGGTAATGGCCTTAAGATGAGGGAGGGAAGACTGGGACAGGTTGCCCAGAGATGTTGTAGATAGCCCCTCCCTGGCAGCGTTCAAGGCCAGATCGGATGGGGCTTTGGACAACCTGGACTAGTGAAGGGTGTCCCTGTGCACGGCACTGGGGCTGGGTCTTGAAGGTCCCTCCTGACACATTCTGTGATTTTATGATTCCATGACTGTTATCAGTACAAATTCAAGATAAAGCTTGCTCTAGAAGCGCCCTGCTGACAGTCAGCAAACACCAGCACTTCCTGTGCCAGAATGTTTAAAATGAAGTGGTAAAGCTGAAGTTTAACATGAAAGGATGGGGAAATGGAACAGCTCCTGTTAAGTCTCAAAATAAAAGCATTCATAAGGTTTATTGGAGAAAAAGTAGAACTCTTTTACACACAGATCAGCTAAAAAGGAAAGCTACATTTCATAAATCCCTTGGCCTTATGTCATCAAGGTTTATTGAAGAGACCAAGCCAATCTTTTAAAAAATACTGGACTTTGTTTAGACCACCAAAACCCCCAACCCAAAACAAAACAAGAAAAAAAAATCAGGTATCCTTTTGATCAGAATTCTCCACAGTAGATTACCTCTGAGTGATGAATGAACTACTGGAGAAGATGAATGAATGGCATGAACCCCTGTATATACTACTCACTACCAGCGGGAAAGATCTTAATTCAGCTGAAAGGAGCTCTGTCTTGGAGCCCTGTTGAACTAAAGAGGCAGAGCCTGGATGACTACATTCAGCATCTGAGAAACTTCAGTATGATTGAATCAACTATCTTATATTTAAATGCAGAAAAGATTAAAAGGGAAAGTGAGAGATGCAAAGTTAAAAGATCTCTCTTGCAACCTTGATGGCTAGACCGGAGGTGGAAATGTGCTGTACTTCAATGGAGAGGATGAGGAAGTGGGGATTATTTAAATAACTGATGGTGGATAGGCAGTGGAGGTAAATGGGCAGAGAAGTGGGTGGTGAAGTTGGCACAATCAGAAAACCAATCCCATAAAAATCTCCAGAAACCGACCACAAGAAACCTGTATCAGGACTGAAACCTCCTTTGAATGCAGACCTGTTTGAGCAGACACCATCAACCAGAGCAGGAGAATGTAGAATTGTACAGAACTGTAGTGTTGGAACAGGCTGCCCAGGGAGGGGCTGAGTCACCTTCCCTGGGTGGGTTTAAAAAAGGGTAGATGAGGTACTTAGGGATCTGGTTTAGTTTAGGATGGGAATGGTTGGACTTGATGATCTTCAAAGGTCATTTCCAACCTTATGATTCTGTTGCTGACTTAAGAAAGAGTTTCATGCTGTGATGCACACTGAACTGAATACTGAATTTACCCAAGAATTTTACCAGGATATGAATACCAGGCACAGAATTATCTCCTTTATAAAGCAATTGGCACATGTATGATGGGAATTTGAGAACTGGAGCCAAAACCATTAAGCTTGAGCTCAGTTTTCATGTGGGAGGGCTTCCTCTGGGCAGGAATGCCTTGGTTCCTCCCTGCTGTCCCCACTCCTCCCCAGCAGCTGGAGGGAGACTTGTGTGTGCAGAACTCCTCCCAGCCTTGGGAAAAGCCATAATCTGGGCAGGTTATGATGGGAATTTGACAGAGAAGGTGAGGTGGAGAAGGTAATGAAAGTGTTTGTCCATATGGCTGTTCTTGCAGTTTCCCTTTCCAATGGCTTCAAGTGCAGCATGGGTGCTGCAGAGAACCGAGGTGGGTGCGTGCACCACTTTTTATAACCATGTAGCATATTTCTAGTGATAAAGGGTAAACATTTAGCTGTTACTAGCCAGCCCAGCTATGCTACAACTAGTAGATAATATCTGTGTCTCCTGAATTTCCTTTCTGCTATTAGAATATGTTCTTTCAAATAGCAAACTGCCTATCACTTACTAATCTGGCCATTGTGTAACTAATACAATAAATATGTCTCCTGTAAAGTGCAGTGAAGTAATGAGCAATTTAATGAGTTAAGCGAAGAAAGATAGAAAGTGAAAATAAGAAACCATGGAAACTAGCTCACTAATCCTAGCAGAGTGCCAGCAGACTAATGAAGACAGACGGAGAGTGAAAATGAGAATAAAAAGGAGAAACAGCTTCCTGAAGGCGAGATACAAGATATCTGTGTCTTTAAAAGATCTCTGTGTTTGCTTTTTGCACTAAGCCAACGTTTCCCTCTTTCACAATTGCCTGAGAATGGTTTTTCTGTCAAGCAAAGTGAGTCAAAAAGGCTGCTTGCAACCAGATCCTTTTTACTGGTCTGTGATTTCCTGGTCTCATATCCCAAATTGCACAGTTTATTGGGAATTCCAGGTAGATGGTACTATTCAGAGATGTTAATTAGCTGACCCCTCTTCTCTTTAGTGATGAGTCAGCATCAAAACTCCATGTTCTGTACACTGAGAGGGTACAGAAGAAGCCTGCCACCTCCTTGGGTTTGGTTAAAAAATTGGGTTCAGGGGAGGTTGGTTCTTGCATAGAGTCCACTACAATCCCAGAGGCAGCGCTGCACAAATTGGAGGCTAAATCTGACCATAGGTCAGCCTGGAGAAGAGAAGGCTCTGGAAAGAACTTATAGCAGCCTTCCAGTACCTAAAGGGGCTACAGAAAAGCTGGGAGGGACTGGTTACAAGGGCAGCGAGTGACAGGACAACGGGGAATGGGTTTAAACTAAAAGAGAGTAGGTTTAGATGAGACATAAGGAAGAAATCCTTCCCTGTGAGGGTGGTGAGGCCCTGGCACAGGCTGCCCAGAGCAGCTGTGGCTGCCCCTGGGTCCCTGGCAGTGTTCAAGGCCAGGTTGGATGGGGCTTTGGGCACCCTGGGCTAGTGAGGGTGTCCCTGCCCATGGCAGGGGGGTGGGAACTGATGAGATTTTTTTTTCCAACCCAAACCATTTTATTTCTAAGATAAACCAGCTGTGAAACTGTGGAATCAGGAAATTGCCTTCTAATCTGTTTGGGGTTTTTTCTGCTCTGCATAGAGCTAGTGAAAATTTCTAGACAAATTATCTAAGGGAAAAAAATCCCTGCCTTGAAAAGTAAGAAATTTGGCCATTGTATTCCTGAAATTTTCTCTTAAAACACCCCTGTAACAATGAAAATTTCCCAGATTTCTCTTTTCGTTCTTTCCTCCTCTTTTACTGGCAGAGTGGGAATAAAAGCAGACAAATGAGAAATTAATAATTGCATTATTTTAATCAAGCTAATCAGTTTTACTCAATCCTTGTATGCAACAAACCTGAATTTTAAATATTTAAAAATTGCCATTAAAACTGTGTCCTACTTCTGAACCGATTGTAAATAAGAGTATGGAGCACCTGCTGTTGAAAACAGCAGCATTGCACTCTGGTTTGCTGCTTATTTTGTCTGGCTTAAGGGTCAGAATTACTGTATATCCAAAAATCACAACTTTCACCATCTGACTGATGCTATTATCCAATGCTTCCTTAGGGAGAAGAGTGCTTTTTCTCAAACACTATTTAAAAACTCCTCATTCTTCTAAGCTAAAAGTCTTCCTGTTTACTTTCTAGTACAAAACATAAAATATACAGAAGAGACAACGTCTCTAGGTGCTGTAATAAGCTTGAAGGTAAGGGCAGACCCCAACCCCTCCATAGCTGTGACAAGAACCTAATCCAAGACGTGCTGTACACCCAAATTGAGCTGGTGCTGGAATCGCACTGTCCTCACGTCCCTTCCATTGGGACTGTAACTCCACAACCCCAGTGTTTCCCAAGGTGGCTTTTGCCTTTAATGATGCCTTGGAGCAAGCAGGACACATGCCTGGTTTCAAGATGCTCAGGCACATCCTGAGGAGGTGTCAGGTAAATGAGGCTGTTTATGGGATAGCTGCTGTGCCAGTTCAATAGTGTGTAATTTAAGACTATGTTTTAGACTACAGGTGGGGACTCTTGTGTATTGGGTTAATACATACATGACCTTTAGCACATCCTGACCTTCCTCAGCCTGAGATAATGTTTCATAACAAATTTATTGTGTCAGGGAGATGATTTGTCAGCCAGCAGAAGTAACTAGTAAGAGCAAAAGGGAGTAGGGACTGAGAGGGGCTCTGCCAGTTGGGAATGCTCTTTTATTTATTCTCCACATTGTAGATTGCAATTCTTTCTGTGCAGCCTCCAGATCCCCACCTATCCTGTGGCTGAGCACTAGTGGATACTTCTTGCTTAACTTCCCTTCTGCCTGGTCTTGTAGTTTGTCAATGGTTGTTCCTTTACACTGCAAGGTGGTAAGAGCACAGACCCTTGTCTGCTTGGCTCTGAGAGGCTGCTGCTCAACAGCAGCTATATTTACAATGCTATATAGGTTAGTAGGTAATAATTCATCCATAAAACAAATTCTCCCTGGTCAGAAGCTTGGCAAGCAATATGCAGCTTCGGAGAATTTTCCCCCAAGAAATTCTTCATAAATGAAGATACGTGTATCCATTCCGGTCATAAACTCTTTGGAAAGCAGACTGAGAGTTTTTAAGTCACTTGTTTTGCACTGTATTTATTTTCTTTGTGTTAAGACATCCAATAAGGAAAAGCCTTATGCACCTGATACCTTCTGTGCTGTTAAACAGAACCAGGGCTTTTATCAGGGCAAGGAATATGCCTAAAGAAAGAATTTCTAGTGAATATTTACTTGACTAAAAGTGGCATTATCAGTGGTTATATTTCCTTGTTTTCAATTGCTTTGTGAATGCTTATAGACCTTTTCTGCATGATCTAAATGTTTTAGAAATTCCATACAGATGACCTTGGAAGAAGTGGGTTTGGTTGCTTTAGGACTTGCAGCCATCCATGACAGCACAAACTAGGAAACACCAGCATGCTGTTGAGACCTTGTGTATTCAATGAAACTATAACTCTTATCTGCAGTACTAATATAGAAATAGAATTATCAGCAAGAAATATGATAGAAGAAGTAATGGTGAGGTTTTTGGGTGCTGTGCTGTTTTCTTTTCTCTCTCCCTTCCTTCTGCCCCTACTACATTTTCTCTTCTTTTGGCAAACTGGGAAAGAAAACATGCAAAAGAGAAATAGAAGCAAAATGAAAGAATATTTACTGACCCAACTTCTGTTGGGTTTGGAAGATGAATCAGGTAATTTTTGATTAGTGTTTTTACATGTAATCACTGTGATATTATTTTTTGAGAAGGACTTAAAAATACTGTTATAAATATTTCACTGCCTATTAGCATAGCAATTTTCTAATATTTTTTTCCTCATGGGTTCTAGACCCTCATGGTTGTGTCAGCTGCTGTGAATACCTCACTTATACACAGCTCTTGGCATCACATTTAAAACTTTGTAGAATCATAGAATCCCAGACTGGTCTGGGTTGGAAGGGACCCCAAGGATCACAGAGCTCCAACCCCCTGCCACAGGCAGGGCCACCAACCTCCAGGCCTGGAGCTACACAAGGTTGCCCAGGGCCCCATCCAACCTGGCCTTGAACACCCCCAGGGATGGGGCACCCACCCCCTCTCTGGGCAGCCTGTTCCAGCTGATACTGCTACTGAGCACATCAATAAATTATTGCTGTCTCCTGTGATTACAATAAAATATTTTAGTGTGAATTCCAGAGCTGCAATTAAATTAATGGACTCAAGGAGAAATAGAAACCTATAGGATGTAACAGTATAAAAGGATATCTCATGGTTGTGTGAGCCTTTTGAGTACCAGCTGGATTTTCATTAGCAAGAGATCTGAGTTCTTGTAGATCCAGCATTGACATAAAAGGCAGGATACCATGAAAGTAATGCTTAATGTTAAGTTACACATATACTCCAAAGCTAAGAGAAGATGCTCGTTCTTGGACAAGCATTTCAAGCTCAGAGAGCTATTTTTCAGTGCATTCTTCTCTCCTAGCCCCACTTTATGAAATTCACCTGCTGATTCCCTCTTTCCAGAGTGCTCAGGGAAGCATCAGAAGTAACTTTGAGAGTTGCTGTGAAGTGGTATGAATAAGTCTTATTCCAGGAATTATTATTTTTAATAATGTTGAGCTTTTGGGGATAAGGGTCTAAGAATAAGTCTGATGGGGTTATGCGCTATTGCCCTATTTTGGTTTAAGTGTTCAAATACAAAAGCATAAGAACCTTCTTGGTAAGAGCCTTACTGGGAGTCCTTCCTTGGAGCATTTTCCCTTGAAGGAAACTGGATTTTTGCTGTTGCTTGCAAGAATAGTTTATTGCATTAAAGATATGAACCCAAATAAAGGGGAACAAATAATGGTTTATGTTTTATATTTTCATTGGTCCAAGCCCATGTATATGGAGGGCTGAAGATGTAATAGAGGATGGATAGTGTCCTGTCAAATTTAGGTCCTGCCTACTGCTTCTGTTTCCTTATGGTGGCATCTTCCTGGAAAATTTATCTTGTAATGGTCAGTATTGATTGACTTTTTGGTGAAATGTTGTTCTATTGTTCCTGAAGAATAAGAATTTCTGCAGGCTTTTTCTTTATTCCTTAAATAGTGTGTTAGTGCCTTTTAAAGTATTTTGGTGTGTTATACTAGTGGTCATGCATGAAGTATCCATTAAGTAAATCAGCCACAGTGGTTCAATACAATTTTAATCCAATAGTCTTTCTATTGAAATTAAAATAGTCAATTGTAGATGTATATTTGCCCAAGAATCCCAGCTTATAAACCATGTTTATTCTGTATCCAACATAAAGAGACCTGCATGAAATTACAGAGCCAGAGATCCCAAATGTTAGATGTGCATCTCTCCCTAAGCAGACTGCCCCTTTAAATTGGCCTCAGTGCATTTATAATTTAGCTTGTCCTGAAGGAGAACTCTTCTCTGGGGGAGGATCCTCTTTAATTACAACTTCACAGTAATAAGATGAGAAATGAGCAAGCAAGAAAGTACTGCTGGAATGAGACATGATAAATCAGTTTGTCCAGGAAGCACGTTTATACCAGATCTATCACCACATTCAGCACGGTGCTATCTTTCTTATTTCAATAAGGAAATCTCATGAAGAAATTTTAATTGCATACTATTAGGTGAAAGTCAATGTCCCATAATGAGCAAAGTGAAACCTGCGTTTTTTCTTCTTTTATCTTCATGCTTTGAGTTCCCAGGGATTAACACAAAATGATTTGCCCTTAAATTGCACCCTTTGTGTGTGTGTGTGTGTCTGTGTGTTCATTTGTCTGAAGGATGTAGATTTTAGGTAATTTAAAAGGCACCAAGCTTTTGCTGCATGCTTCATGCTTGCAAGTTGAGAGTCAGAGGGGAAAAAAATTCCAATTTTCAAAGTCTCCTATTGTTAAGGGTGACTGAATGGCAGCCTGCAATTATATGATTTCAATGTAACTCATTCAGTAGGGAAGAGGTTGGTTCATAGATGCCTGGCTTAAAAGATTGGCATTGCTGTGTGATTAATTTCCAAACTTTGGGGGGATTTTCAGCAGCATACAATGGAGCCATGTGACAGTGACATTTGCTGGATTTGTGCTGGGGTTGCTTTGTAATTGAAGTGTTAAACTTGCAGGCATCACGTTCTCATTGGAGTTTCACTTTTCATAGGGTTGGTATAGAATATATATACACAGATATATATAAAATTAAATATGCATCTGTAAGTATATATGAGCATAAATGTATATGTGAACACGGATACATGTGATGTGTGGAAGTGTACAGGGCATCTTATTATGCAGATGTCTTTATAGCTTGCTTGCACTTGCCCCTTTCATGTAGATTTTCAAGAGTTGTTTTTTTCCCTTTACATAGGAAAGGTAATGATGAGGTTCATTCCTGGGAGAGTTGTAATTGATTTATATAAAATGTATTTATTTATATTAATATAAAATGCATTTATTTATATTAATATAAAATGTATTTATTTATATCTTTATAAAATTATTTATATTTATAAAAAATGTATTTACTTCTAGATAAAATTTATTTATATTTAGATAAAATTTATTTATTTCTATTTAAGGGGAAAAAAGGTGGGGTTTTTGGAGTGAATTAAATTTGCGAGTTATAATTACAGGCAAAAGTTGCTATAATGGTCAACAGGGAAGTACCTTCTCTACAACAGGGTTTTTTTGGTCCATAGTTTGTGATGGCCAATGGTTCTCTACACTTGCTTTTATTGAACCTTGTGCAAGTTTTAGGATTCAGAAACACTTTTTAAATCATGACAGAGAAATACCCCTCTCTAAATATAGATGGCTGCCTCTTCAAGCCCCGGTTGATCTTCAGACTAGTATGCATGTCTTAGGGAATGAGAAAAATGCAAGGGAAAGAAGTAAACAGGGAAGAAATGGAATGGACTTTTAAAATTTCTCTTGTGGGAAAGACTGCTGAGTTCTTGTAGGTTTTGGCAGTTTAAACTCTGGCATTAGTCTGATGGTCTCTACTTCTGGCTTGGAAAGGGAAAAAAAAATAAAATTTGGGAAAATAAAAAGTCCTAGCCTGGAAATTTCCCCAAAAAGCCTGGGAAAATGAGATGTTGTAGTGCCAAGATACTTAGGCACTGCTCAAATGCCTAATTTTGCATGGTGATCACGAGTCCTGTGATGAATTTACGTGGGGCAAGGTGACTTATTTCTGCCTTGTATAACTTACCTGGTTTTGAGGGGTTTGTGATGAGGGGTGGTGAGTTGCTTGCTCTAGTGTATGTGTAGTTTCAAACTTGTACAGCCTCCCCATGCATTATATAGGTTCTTTGTTTAGCTAAGATGCGTGGGAACTCACCAACAGTAGAGACATCTCTATTCATCTGGGCCTCACTGCATCTTTGGAGTATCCCTCTCCTTGGGATGGGGTCTTTAGGAGGCCAAAATATTGTAAGGCTAGAGACTGCTTTTGGCATTTCTGTAAGCCAGGATCCTGAGTGAACCCAGCATCAGTGCAGGAGAGTGCTGGGCAATGTGAAACAGGCAGGAAACAGTGTTATGAAATGACACAAGCTGTTAAAAATCCCAGATTGTGTGTCTGGTCTGGGTGGCCACAGGCAGCAGAGTGCAGAGGAGGGGTTGGAAGGGATGGGGAGGTGCACAGGGGTTGTGTTTCCCTCCCTTGGTGGAAGGTGGGTTTGTGTGCTGGGCACACACCATGTGGGGGAAATTCTGCTCTCAGTGTGAAATGATTGTCTATTTGTTCTGCTTGTGGAGCTCCCATTAGTGCCAGGGGGACTTGTGGGAAGAATTCTGAATGGGAAGCCAAGAGCAACTGTGATTCAGAGATGAGCAATTTGCCCCATAATGTGAGGGTAGTTTTATGAGTTGTTTACTCAAGTTGCTCTACACTGAAACTGAAACTCTTCAAAAAATCACCCAGTTGGACATTCACCTGGTCCCGCTGCAGTACACAAACACCACTGCTTTGATTTGTTTATTGCACAGCTTCTGGGATGTCAGGCATAGAGAAGAAACACAATTTTATAATACTTTTCATAGAACTTAATTGCCAGCAGGTCTGGGGAGGGGATTGTGCCCCTGGACTGGACACTGGTGAGGCTGCACCTCGAGTGCTGGGTCCAGTTCTGGGCTCCTCACCATAAGAAGAACATTGAGGTCCTGGAGCGAGTCCAGAGAAGGGCAACCAGGCTGGGGAAGGGGCTGGAGGGCAAATCCTCTGAGGAGCAGCTGAGGGAGCTGGGGGGGTTCAGCCTGGAGAAGAGGAGGCTGAGGGGAGACCTTCTCCTCACCTCCCCTGCCCTGCCAGGAGGGTGCAGAGAGGTGGGTGATGGTCTCTTCAGCCAGGGGACAGGAGATGGGACAAGGGGCAATGGGCTCAAGCTGGGCCAGGGCAGGGTCAGCTCAGCTGGGAGGGAAAAGTTCTTCCCTGGCAGAGTTGTGGGGCTGTGGCACAGGCTGCCCAGGGAGGGGCTGAGTCACCTTCCCTGGGTGTGTTTAAAAAAGGGTAGAGGAGGTGCTCAGGGATCTGGTTTAGCTTAGGATGGGAATGGTTGGACTTGATCATCTTAAAGGTCTTTTCCAACCTTGTGATTCTGCGATTCTCACAATATCTTGGTTTCTTCAACTTCCAAGGAATTCCAGTGTTCAGCAACCAATATTTCAAAATAATTTCAATTTTGACCAACCTATACTCAAAATAGACTTATAATATACAATAGGTGGTGACAAGTGTCTGTGATTTGTCTCATAGCTTTTTTCTTGCTATTTTTTGGTAAAAATAACCAGGTTAACATCCTGTCTCATTGTACTGACTCCAAGGCAAATAATGGCTGTTGCGAATATCAGGTGTTTATGTATGATGTCATGCCAAACTTGGTGTATGTTCAAGTATTAGCACAGAGAAAGTACAGATTTTTTGCCTTTTTGTTTTTTCTAGAGATGAATTCACAAAATATTGGGTGTGCAAGTTGAGATTAACAACTAAAACCTGATCTCACAATGACAGGTACTGTCAGCTATTTCACAGCTACTGACATTCTGCCCATTCTACAAGACATGATGGAACAAGGATATTGGAGGAGTGTGGTTGGATAATGTGGTGAAGGAGATACAAAGCAGACACAGTTGGTGTTAACTCATCTCCAGTATGTGGGATAAATAGAGGACTTTTGGTAAATTTTCATGCATGAAACACATAGAATATGAGCTCTAAACTCAGGCAACTGTATCACATGGCTAATCAGGAAAGGAAAGAAGACATTTGGAATGATTCCTGACAGAAGGAGAAATGTGCCAAGCTATTACTACATGATATTTAATGTATTTATGTTGCAGTGATGCACATGGAGAATTCTCATTTAAAATTCATTAGGCTGGTGGAAGTTGGTACTGTGTGGTGGCTGTGGAGTGGCCTTGATGTCATGGGCTGTGAAGGTGCCTGGATTCAATCCAGTTCTGTGCCACTGGCTGAAAAGAGCTGTCTGTCCTGTGCCACCACCTATTTCCAGTGTGTCACAGGGATGCAAGGCTCTGTGAGGCTCTGGCTGTCTCTTCGCAGTCTCTCTGGTCCATAGAACATCCTAATCCAGTCACAGAGCAAAAAGGAGACTTGTTCTAGCTGTAGCTGTGTTTTCAAACACACTGTCAAGCAGGGCTGACACTGCTGGGTTAAGAGACCTTGCTAGAGGCTTGCCAGGACATGGTTTGGGTTAACACAGCTGCTTGGAAGAAATCCTCCCTTTGCTATATATACTGGGGTTTTATTGACTTGCCAAAGTACCCGAATAACTAAGTGTCTCTGTGACCCACTGAAGCCCTTTAACTGTACTAAGGCTGCTTCTTAGCTATTTTCATCTTGAATTCCACACTTAAAACTCTCAATGTGGCCATGACCTACTCTGTTTCAAGTATTTCTTTCTTTCCTTGACAGTAAAATTTCCTATTTTTAGGTAATATGTCTCTTGCTGTAGCTATATTTTATTTATTCAATACAGAGAAGCACAGATGAGCAGCACATGGACCACTCATATAGAAATGTTTGCCCTACCTCAATAAGTGACTTTCCCTTAAGACTTACTTTTTCACTGATTTATGTTTTAAAAGTTTTGAGTTTGTTAAAATTGCTGCTGATTTGAATGGGTGATTCTTCTGAAACCTATTGAAAGGCTGTGCAATTAGCAAAACTCTTTTCCAGCAATAAGTTCCTTCTGTCTTCTTGAAGCAATATTGGAAAAAAAAAGATCAGGTGTGTGGTACTATGGTGTAAAGCTCATGATGAACACAACACATGTAGGTAAGAGAAATGGTCTTGTGTTTTAGAACCACACATGTTGGTTGCCTCTACATGGGAACATCTGCAGAGTAGAGGAGATACTTGCTTTGGGGGATATTACCTGGCTTTCTGTGGTCTATGAGCTAGCAATCAGCTTATCATGGAGCAACTTTGTTCACACAGTTTCAAGCAATGTCATCAAACTCCTGCAACGACCATGTCTCAATGTGCTTTGGAGTATTTCATGACATGAAATAGCTTGATACAGTTCAGGGTTGGGGTCTTTTTCCCCTAAAAGGATCCTTTCAGCATCAGAAACATGAAGACAATGACATCCTTTAGAATCATAATCTTTCCTTTCCCCAGATTCAGAGCTTTTAGGATTTTCTGCAGCACTTGCCTATATAGCATGGAAGAACCTTTATGACCTCAAGAAACAGAACGAGCACTAGCAAATAACAGTCCTTAATTCTGTAATCAAAGATGTCCAATCCTGGCTTTAAAGGGTAACATAATAAATCCCAAATAGTTAAAATATGTGATTTTAGCAGTGGAAAAAGGTCTTTAAACTAGGCTGAAGGATTCATTGAAGTCTTGATCATGATGGGACCTGCAAGGGTGAACTAACCTCTCCAAGGTGGAAGGAGGTTGCCTCCCTGAAGATTTCTTGACTCAGCAACCCATCCACACACCTTGTATACCCACTGTTTCAGCCTAGTGACCCACTGAATGCAGCGATGATAACTTGGGGTTATTTGACCTTTTCATCTGATTAAAATGCTTGATTCTGGCTTAGCCAAGTTTGGATACCACCATGGCAGTTTGGAATTCAGGATGACTATCTAATATCAATTAAAATGACAGCGGCAGGGCTTTTCTTGTACCACTCTTTAATACCAGCTGTAAGACACAGAGGGGCTTGGTGGTTTCTTTGTGGCTCGTTTCTTTCCTACTCTCTGTATTTTCAACTAAGGGGACACGGTCCCCTGCCAGTAGATGCAGGCTATTTAAATGCTCCATTGGAGAGGGATTAAAGTTTATGCAAGGTCACTGGGGATGTGATAATTATAATCACAGGTTTTTGGCTCCACAATGACAGCCATTTGTTATTTGCGCTCGAGTAATTCCTGCAGCTTGGAGCTGTTGACAAGCGTGCACTGATTTACTGGCCCCCCCCCCAGGTCCCAAGGCAGTGTCCGCTCTGAAGGCTGACACCCCTGCCTGGCTCCTGCTGCTTTCAGTATCTTTTCTGCTGTGAGCTGCAATACTGACTGAAAATTGGAGAAAAATATTGTGTTAGTTTATAATGGGATCAGAGAGAGAGAGAGAGACACACGCACAGGGTTGCCGAGTTTGTTACTACTCTGCAGCATCCCCACTCCCCTTCCACGCTTGAGCATTTGTTTCTGTGCTGTGAGGGCATTAATAAACTCCTGATGTGGCTTTCAGTGTAAAGCCATTGGGCTGGTTTTGTGGTGGAGAGGCCTGGAGAGCTTGGATGGGAAGACCAAGAGAAAAAAAATCCATTTTTTGAGGAGCAGATCTCCCTTCTGTCTCTCCAGTCTCATCTCATTTTCCCTTTCTTTTTTTGATTTATGTTGCCTTATTTTGTTTGTTTTTGCAATCAGAGGTAAGAGCATTTTAATATATATTAAATGGTGATAAATTGAGAATAGCTGATGGGTTAGGGATGATATGGCATTTGTCTTTATGGGTAGAGAGATTGATAACTCACGAGTGGTGTAAAAAATCAAGCAAAATCACTTAATAGGGAATCTGTTTTTTGGAAGAGCATTTTTCTTTTGTGCAGGCACATGACTGCAGTGATAGCTCTTTATATTTTGTTTATTCAGCTTATCTCTGCTTTCCCCTGAGCCTCCAATTTCCTCACACCTTTCCATCTTTAAAACACCCTTACCTTCCCAATTTGCATTTAGGACATTTAATACATGACCTTGCTTTCTCCCCTGCTGAACCTTCAGCACCAATTGGTTCCTTGTTTACAGTTCAAACTTCCCTTAGCTTTGTGAATGCATCCCAAAGTCTTCTACCTCTGGTCCACCGTCTGTGCTTTCACTTCTGAGCACAAAACAGGTAGGTTTGGGACACTTCCAGATGTCTGCAGAAGAAATGATAGCAGGGGAGCAACCAGGGAGCTCAGTTTAATGGCAGATAAACATACTTGCTTTATCATTTTCATGAGCTGCCAGAAAGCCTTGTCAAACAAGCTGTCCTTACCCAGGCCTGGAAGTTTCCCCCATCCCCCTACATCCCTCCATCTTTCTGCTCTGGTTGAGTTGAATTTGGATTTGGATTTGTTGTTTCCTTGGCACTATTTAACCTCAGACTTCTTGCTGCTGCCTCTTTCTCCATACCTGGCTATCTGGAGCTTTTTGCAAGAGCTCTCCCACTTGTCTGCGCGCACGTTTGGTACTGTTCAGAGGTGGCTGGTACAAAATATTCCTTTCTCATCAGCCATTCAAACTTCCTGGAGCTTCCTTGCCCTCAGTTGCTCAGAATTATCCTCTTTTTGTCTTTACACAAGGCATTTCCATGGGTGAAGGGGTGAAGAAGGGCTGGGTGTGTATAAGGTCTGGTAGCAGAGCTGGTATGGTTGGATTGCAGATGTGGTCTGATTGCAGATGTGATATAATTGTGACATCTCTGTTTTCTCAGGGAACCAAGCAACTAAGAAAGTTTTTCTGGTTGTCCCCGAATAACCAATGTCTTGTCTCCAAGTGTCACTGTTGCTCCCAGCTCAGATGACTTGCCAGCTTTCTGCTTGGTTTCCAGTAAGTGTTTCTCCTACAGAGCAACAAATTACTTCTCTAATCTTTATGTGAGGAAGTAATTTTTTTCCACCCTGTTGTACCTCTGGAAAGGTTCTGACATCACTAATCAATGCTATATTCCTCTTGTCTCTGTGTCCCCGCTCCAAGTCTATGTCCTTTTACATTTCTAATAGTTAATTTAAGACAGCTTGCTCACATTTCAAACCTCTCTCCCTTGCCATCCACTCACAGCTTCTTCTTTGGCCTCTCCTTTTTAGTATTTCTTGGAATAACAGGCTGCCCAGGGAAGTGGTGGAGTCACTATCCCTGGAGGAATTTAAAAGACGTGTAAATTAGGTGTTTAGGGACATGGTGAGCTTGTGTGGTGAGCAAGTGGTGAGTTGGCAGTGTTAGATTAATGGTTGGGGTTGATGATCTCAAGGGTCTTTTCCAACCTAAATGATTCTATGAGCATGGGCGACGTATACTCAACAGAATTTTTCATATTCTTTATTCCTTTAACTGTTTGCTCTTTGTCTTCCAAAATTTGAAGCCTATACACATGGCTTTTCTTCTGGGTACAGTATCCCAATATTTTGTAACTCAGGCCATGAGTCTGCTATCAAGGTGAAAACCATTTGATTTACCCTTGAAGTTTAATTTAACATTTCCCTCCCACCTCTGGTTTCACCTCCAGAGCAATAGCAACATTTCCACTTATTTAAATCTTACTTCAGCAGAGATACTTATTTGTATTACTTTTTTTTCCTGAGCTATTGTAATCTTCTGTGTTTATCTCTGTCTGCAAACCTAGCCCCATTTCACTGTGAGCTAATTGAAAGAACTCACAAAGTTAAGTAGACAAAGTTCAGGAGAAAGGAAGGTTTACCATCTCCTTTTTTTGTTTTTTCCAGCAAAATTGAGTAAGTTGCTTGGTTTCATGTAGAGTGTCTTTGTCAGAGGCACCAGCAGAACCTATCTGTATAGTATATTAGATCTAAGGCTGAGTGGGAAGTCATTGGTCTTTGGGAAGTCATTGGTCTTCTGTGAGTCCTTTTTTTTTGCTATAAAATAAAAACCTAACCTTTTAGGAACCTTGGTTGTCTTTCTAGAAAGCAGCATTTATCACTTAAGGCAAACTGCCTTCTTCAAGGGCTACAGTACAATGCCCAGAGGTTAATGCTGAGGAACAAGGACCTGCCACTGTGGTGCAAAATAGTTATATTAAGAATGCTATAATGGTAAAATGGATCTCCCTGGATTCTAAGACTGTTACAAACATTGGTGAGCTCATTAGTAGCGTTTTCATCTGGATAAAAAGAACCACAAAGAAGTGATTTAATGGTACCAGCACTCAGGCTCTGCTGTATTGCACAGTGCCTGTTTGTGGGCTGCAGCCTGACATGCTCTTGGCAGCAGCATCAGCCTCTTTTGCTCGCTCCAGTGCAGCAGCAGAGCCAAGTTCAGCAGGCACTGGCTATTAACTGCTCGTCACCACCGCCAAGAAAACACAGGGGTCAGAAAGGCTACAGCTCATAAGAAAGGTTTCCTCTGGAGATGAGTGCTCAGGAAAGTGTGGAAGTAGGAAAGTAACCTGAGTCTCTGGGGAGCGGCTGGTGTATGTAAATGATGGGGGATGGAGTGGAGGCTGCACCTGTGTCTGCAGATATTGGACAGTATGATGTAGGTGTCTTGTGTGAGTTATGAACTTACCTTGTTGTAGACCTGCATGTGGTCAGCTAAAAATGTCACAGAAATAAAATGAATGAGTTGTGGACCTGTCTTGAAATCACAGAATCATGGGGCTTGGAAGGGACCTCCAGAGCTCATGGGGTCCAACCCCCTGCCAAAGCAGCTCCCCAGCTCATATTGCACAGGGCGGTGTCCAGACGGGGCTGGAATCTCTCCAGAGAAGGAGACTCCACACCCCCTGGGCAGCCTGTCCCAGGGCTCCCTCGCCCTCACTGGGGAAAAGTTCTTCCCCATGTTGGTGTGGAACTTCCTATGCTCCAACTTGCAGCCATTGCCCCTTGTCCTGTCCCCACAGACACTGAAAAGGGGCTGGCCATTTCCCCCTGCATCCCATCCTTCAGATATTGATCAACATTAATAAGGTCCCCCCTCAGTCTTCTTTTCTCCAGGCTGAAAAATGACTTTGTGGCAAACTTGTATGATTTTTGGTGGAGAAAGCTCTGCCATGTGTACTCTTGGACATACTGGTTGAGTTATCTCCCTAAGAGCCCTGAAATTCACAACACACTGGAGGAATGCCATGTGATCCTTGTTCTCTGTGTTCTGCTGCATTGAGAAGAATGACTTTAGCTCTGAGTTGTGCAGGAATTCCACCAATGTTTCATCACACCAGGAACTGATGTCAGGTTTTCTTGCCTTCTAGATGTTCTCTTGTTGTGTTTTAGATCTTTCATTCTTACGAGGAAAATGCTCAGAGCAGGCAGATTTGTAGCAGCATCAACGTGAGATGATTTGGGATTTGCTAGCTGAGATAGATGAAAGGTAACAGGTTAGAGGCGAGGTCCTTGGATGATGATTTAGGTACATAAATTTTGGGTTCCATGGGTTGATAAATGTTATTTTGGCAAATTCTCCTTGCGCACAAGAGATCAGTGAGTTTACAAGAGGATTTGCTACCCTGTCTTCCAAACATCCAACATACAATTGCTCACATGAAACAAACACCCATGGGAAAGATCTGAGCTTGGACCCTCACACAGTCCTGTAATCTCATAATAGCATCACAATACAGTGGCAAAAAGTTGGTCAAGTTGTTAAAGGTGAGTATTGATCCACCCTTTAGCCATAGCAATGACTGGCAGAGATGTGATTCCAGCTTTCCCATATATAAAAAGCTGTTATCAAGAGGACAGTGATTGGTTTCTTCAGTTGAACCTCATCATGTTCAGCAAGACTTTGTGAGGAGGTAACAGAGTTCAGAATTTTATAACTTTAAAGCCAGGCAACGATTCAACAGCTGAATTACTGCATCCTCATGTGTTAGAAAGTGAGGAATGGTGGGGTACTTGCTTCTGGGTTGGAATACCTAGAAGGATTAGGTTGTTACTTATTTTTATAGTTTCTTTTGTTTCATTCCTGGAGTCATGTTCTAAACTTAAACATATTGTTCAGTACCTTCTTCAATTCCTAATCTTCCATGCAAGAAGTGATCTACTTTTTCTTCCCTGTTTTCCACTCTTTTTAAGCTTTACACAGGTTCTTTGCCTTTCTGCGCTATTTCTGTAGGGTCTGTGCCTGGGAAAATGATGTCTGGTCCTATTCTACTTCATTCCCCAGTGCAGCTGTGCTGGCAGAGTAAGTCTGCAGGAAACTCCTTAGTCCTGAGTGATAGAGTGCAGACGAACAGTGCTATATAAATGTAAATTTCAATTCATTCCCTTCATTCATTCAACAAGCTATCAACATAACCTTGTCATTTCAATTTTTCACACTTTTTTGTGGGAGTCCTCTGTCTCAGTGAAGTCTCATTTCCTCAGCCCAGTGCCAAAGGTGACCAGGCTGTATTAAAATATACAGTCACTTTTTTTTTTGGAATTTTTAAGTGCTCAGGCATAATGAGAAGTAGGGGGAAGCCAGTCACAGCCTCAGCCAACCTTTCTCCCTGTGTTATTGATGAGACTGGACCCAAAAAGGTCATGCTGCTGGCTCCATCACTGTCCATGTAGTAGTGTGTGACCTGTTAGCAATATTTTTCAAACTTTGGTAAATGACACTCTTTAAGCACTGAAAACATAGTTACATAGGAAATATTAAGAATCAAGAATACTCAAGGCAGGAAGGGAAGTTTATTACCTAAAAAACTATCTTTCAAAATTCCCTCTTCCCATTACTGCCAGAAAGAAGAGATCACAGAATCACAGGTTGGAAAAGACCTTTAAGATCATCAAGTCCAACCATTCCCATCCTAAGCTAAACCAGATCCCAAAGTACCTCATCTACGCTTTTTTAAACACACCCAGGGAAGGTGACTCAACCGCCTTCTGCTTTTGCTGTCCTGCCTGGGGATTTTTCTCCCACAGATTGTCTGAATACAGATTTTGCAGGTTAAAGTGCCCTCATGTGTGCTTACATAGCCTCTTGCTTAGAAACACCTGCTCTTACATGATAGGATTAGTGAAACACTCAAGGAGAACAGGATGAAAAAGGTCCTTCAACAGCCACCTGTGGTATTCTGACCATTACATGTTTCTGCTTGGTCATCCAAGTTCAGAAGAGCTGATTCTCCCTCTGAGATTTAAAATGTCATTGTCACTGAGAAGATTGTTCCCTGACTGACCAGCATCAAATCACTTTTCCCAAGTTTTTTAGTTTCTTTTTGCCACATTTGGTGTGCTTACACCTTGTCTCTGGAGATTTTTCCAAACACTTCCAGCAACCTTTCTAATGTAGTCCTGGTTTCACCTCAGATTCAGTTCATCCTTTTGTCCTTACAAAGGACAACCATAATAAGATAATATGTCATAATGTACATGTGGGTTTCAGTCCCTTGTGCAAACTGCACAATTTTACATGAGATGTGTTACGTTATTACCCCAAGAATACACAGAGTCCAAACCTTTCACATGTGGAATTAGAAACACTTGATTTTTGTTCTGCTTTAGCACCACGTCTGCTTTTTAGAATGAAAATTCTCTGCCATCTCTTAGAGACTGTTCTCCTACAGCTGACTCCTGAGTTGAAAATTATCTTCTTATTTATCTTAACCTCTCATGCAATCTCCCTTACTGTCTCTTCCTCTGCCTCCTGTATTAATTTTTTTCTTTACACTCTTTTAACTTCCTTCTGCAATCTTTCTAGTCCTCCTTTCTACCTAATGTTTTATAGCTTGCATATGCCTCTTTCTTAACCTTAATTACTTTTTGCACTTCCTACTCCTAGTGTATTTATTGCTTGATAGCACACATAAGCCTTGGCATATATTCATTTATCTTTGGACGTTTCTTATTTGCCTTTGGTTCCTCTGGTAGTGTTCTGTATCTATGGGGTCAAGATTCACCCCAACATGAGATGTATTTCTTGGAGGGGGGGGGGGCTCATGCTGTAGTTAGTTTATAACACTTTTGGTACCATATTGATGTTTTCAAGCAGTACCTTCCATAGGCATTTCTTCTGCACAGCCTTGCTGCTTGCCAAAGTACCCATCCCTACAGCATGTTATGGAAAGAGTAAGAAAACTCCCTGTCTTGGTTAATACTTTGACAACAAAATGTTTTGGAGGCCACTGCTGTACACATGAGTTATTGTTAGCTTGTGCATTTGGCTGCCTTTCATTACTAGAGCTCTTTGGGATTTAATCAGGACAATTAAACAGTTTGACAGTTGTTTGCTTTGTGGGGTTGTGGCAAAGAAATGAATATTTTATTGAACCCTGTTCAGCAACCCTGTTTAAAAGGCACCAACCTAGTGATTAAGAGCTTTGTATGCTGATCAGTTGGGGCAGTTACTCTTACTTGTGTCTATTAAAAATAAATGTTGATGACTTAAGCAACAATGTAGGTAGTAGGAACATCAGAGCTTTATTTGCTAATACAGCAGCTTGATGCTCCACCTTCTTGAAGCTATTTTAATTGATAGCTATATTAGATTTCTTGAAGATATCTGAGTTTGGAGCTACCCTCAGTGGTTTTACATCACAGATTCACAGAGCTGTAGGGGTTGGAAGGGACCTCCAGAGATCATCAAGTCCAACCCTTCTGCCAAATCAGGTTCTTTAGGACAGGTCACACAGGTTGATATCCAGAGGGGGCTGGAATCTTTCCAGAGAAGGTGACTCCACATCCCCTGGGCAGCCTGTCCCAGGGCTCCCTCACCCTCACCAGGAAGAAGTTCTTCCCCATGTTGGTGTGGAACTTCCTGTGCTCCAACTTGAGGCCATTGCCCCTTGTCCTGTCCCCGCAGACACTGAGAAGAGGCTGGCCATTTCCCTCTGTCTCCCACACTTGTGAAGTGGGAAGCAAGAGCAGTTTTACATCATGCTAGATTGTAATAATAGACTAGTTGGAGGACCTGAAATGGCCTTACTCTCCAGGTTTTTGGTTATTCGTAGGTGTGTCTGAGCTACCAACCTGATTTTCTTTCCATCTATGCCAGCAGGTAATATTGCTAAATTGAATACTCAAATTAGCTTAAAAGAATGTTTGGTGGCTTTTTTCCCCAAATTAAAATGGACAGTGTTTTGACTCCTTTTCTGAAGAACGAATCTTTCTGCCATTCATTGTCACACTTGCATGCTGTCCTCCATCTCTGGTTGGAAAAGGTGCTGTTGGAGAAAAGGGTGCATTAAAGAAAATCACACCATAAAATAGCCATCCATATCCTGGTCAGATCCATGTCTGACAGAATGGTATGTGATGTTCATGGCAGGTGGATGTTAACTAAGATTTGCTTAGTTTTGGGAATGCCTGCTTCAGATTTTATACTGGCTTCTGTGGAAGAAGCAGCATGGGTTTAACATAGCAAAATTAGCACATAGAGAACGTCAATTCCTACTCCTTGTTATGCTGTTGCTGTTCACTATTCTTGAAGAAAGCTATAGGAAATCTGATTAATATATTTTTAATTATGTTTTCCTATAGTAAATTAAACCAAAACTGCCTCTGATGATGTAACCATCAATTTAGTAGAAGATAATCCAGGGAAACAGAACTAAAAACTGAGTTGGAAATCTAAAGCTGATTTATAAAGTGGCTGCTAAAGGCAATTTGCTCTCTTTGTCTGCAGCATTTACCCAATTGCTACTGAAACTAATTGCTCTTTTCTGGGTGTTATTTAAAGAAAAGAAGAAGAAGAGAAAAAACCCACCCAACCCAAACCACCGCAACACAAACCAAACACAAACGTGTGCCAACGTGAAACTGAATTGTAATCAGAGTTTCCTGTTAATTATCGGCTCCTTATTGGAGAATCCTGTCTAACACACAAATGTAATTGTAAATGACAAGAGAAACCCTGGCTATGACAAGCACAAGGTGGAACATTTTCCAGCACATGCAGAGCTCCAGCGGTGTCAAGGTCTTTTTCAGGTCAGATCCCTAGCAGCTGATCTAGTTCTGTGCTGAGGGTGATTCAAAGGTTAAGTCTTATACCAAAGGGCTGTTCTGATCAGCCACATAATTGGAATAACAAAGTCAATATATGTTGCTGGTTGTGGGACACAATCTTCATTTGATCTCTCACACGGCAGATTAATTAAGTGTTATCAATTAATGGCCTGGTAAAAGTGAACACCCTGTTAGTCACTTTTCCAAATAGTGTCAAGCATATGCAAGCCCTGGGGGGAAGGAGAGGGTGAGCAGGGAATCACCCCTGAACTGCACAATTGTTTTCTGAGAGATGGAGAACAAAAATAATGGGAATATAGATCCTAAAGAAGTAACAACTAAATCTTAACAAATCTTTTCCATAGGTCCTGTTTTTACAGAGAGTGTGAGCTTGGGCTGGAACTGTGTGAAATAATTTGATCAAGCTCTCATCAACCCCCTTTATTAGAAATTTTGTTCTTATTATTGTACACCAGTACCTACAGAATTGCAGCACGCAACAAGCAGGGCTGGGTGATGTGCTGAGGGACATGTACCTGGAGGAACAGTACCAGGGCCTTCCTGAACCCTGCTGTGACTGCTCAGGTGTGGAAGAGCTCATCGGTGTGAGTAATTAATTGGTGGTTCTAATTAATAGGCCTGCAATGTTTAGGGTGTCTACCAGAGAGAAGTAGCAAAGGAGATCCTAAGCTCAGGAGAAAGAATATTTCAGGTATTTATACACGTGTTTTGAAAATTCTTTTAACCTAATTAATTTGGCCCATCTAAGATTTTAGGACTTGATTTGCAAAAAACAAATATCTAAAGTGCATGAGAGCACCTAACACTGAACTGCATTTAGCAGAAAGGTGTTTTGGGCATTGTGCAAACAGCAGCTTCCTTCAGCCCACCCAGCAACAAATAACAGAGCTGAAAACCAAGCAGTGTTTGCTGCTCTTCTTTATCTAGAGCCTGTTTAATTTTGGAAGCTCGCCACCAGCCACTGTTTTGAGTACTTGCTCAGAGGATGCAGTCATTCAGATTGCCTTCCAAAGGGCAATGTATGGAGAGATACATTACTTAGACAGTCTGTCTTAAAAGGTATTTGGTAGCTGTTAAGAGATTGCTCTTAATGTATATTTTCCTGATAGTAGTAACACCTCTCAGCGGTTTGATTTCTTTCAGTCTATGCTCCAACAAAATCATAGAATCACAGACTGGTCTGGGTTGGAAGGGACCCCAAGGATCACAGAGCTCCAACCCCCTGCCACAGGCAGGGCCACCAACCTCCAGGCCTGGAGCTACACAAGGTTGCCCAGGGCCCCATCCAACCTGGCCTTGAACACCCCCAGGGATGGGGCACCCACCCCCTCTCTGGGCAGCCTGTTCCAGCCCCTCACCACTCTCTCTGGAAAAAACTCCCCCTAATATCTAATTTAAACCTTCCTTCCTTTAGCTTTAATCCATCCCCCTTGTCCTGCCAGTCTCTGCCCTTTGAACAAGCTGATTCCCCTCCTGTTTCTCTGCTCTGTTCAGGGACTGGCAGGCTGCAATGAGGTCCCCCTGCAGCCTTCTCTTCTCCAGGCTGAACCAGCCCAGCTCCCTCAGCCTCTCTCCGTAGGGGAGCTGCTCCAGCCCTCTGATCATCTCCATGGCTCCTCTGACCCCTCTCCAACAGTTCCACATCTTCCTTGTACTGGGGCCCCAGCTCTGGACACAGGACTCCAGCTGGGGTCTCAGGGCAGAGCAGAGAGGGACAATCCCCTCCCTAATGATGGAGTTTGCCTCCATGCACTTAGAGTACTGGTGCTGCTGTAGATGTCAAGTTGTTGCATAGGTAGGTAGGCTCGACTTACAGAGAAGCTCTTTCTCTTGCAAAGTAAAAGGCAGAAAACATTGTTTCAAGGTGTCTCATGTGGTGCCCTGAGGCTACAGTTACAAGGGACCTACATTTAGAGCACAATTATTAATGTTTTTTAACATAGATTTCAGTTCAGACCAGAGGGAACCAGCTTGTTTGTGGAGTTTATCTCAGCGGTCAGTAAAAGGGATGTTGTCCCAGTCATGGTGTCTATGTGATGGCAGGGGTAGCAGACTGTGAGGTCACAGCAGGTCATGTAGCTGTAGAATGGGGCTGTAGAGTGGTGAGTGTTGTGCTCTGCACAACTCCTGGTTTCCTTGCTTTGCAATAGTTGGGTTTTCTTTTTTTGATCTATGATTGGATTTAATTATAGTCCAGAAAAGGTTTTTATTGCTAGATGGTAAAAAGAATGTAGAATGTAATTGTTCTTAACATATTTTTCAGGAACCTGTTTATCTTTCCTTTTCCTTCCTCTGAATTTTGTGTTTCAGTCTCGTTAGTCCTCACAGATGTGAACTTTGCCTACCCTCATTCCTGATCTTGCAGGTTTCCAAGATATTGTAATTCCCCCCAAAGCCCTATATAGGATGTCTGGTAATTTGTATTTTAGATAACTTTTTAGGATCTGGTTACCGATTAGACAAGTACAGGGTGGATTTCATGGGCCCTTTACTGCAGACTTCAAAGAGAACCAGAAGAGTTTGTCCTCTCATGAAAATAGACTTTTGCCAAACTACCCCTCAGGTTTGAATCTGAGAAATAGCTGTTTTCCCTTTTTTTTTTGCTCTTTCTCTTCCAAATATCTCCTGCTGTTGTTTTTACTCTTCCTTGCTAAGAGGTAAGATTGTAAACCAGTTTTCCCATGGACAGGCATGGAAAACGTCCCTGCACCCCAAAGAGCAAAGACCCATTGACGCATGATGGGCCACGCACTGTGCTCCTCTATGGGCAAAGAAAAGGCTTTGAGACCATCAAGCTAGCACAGTTAGTGTGCTAAAAGTTAAGGGTCTGGTTTTTCTGATGGCCTGAAGCAGTACACATCCTCCCACCACAGAGTTGCTGTTAGAAGTGATTGATGGCCAAGTAGTAGTGGAAGAATGATTTCATCACGACTTTTTTGTGCTAAATTGTTTAGCTTTCCAAACTTTCTATAACCATTTTGGTCCCTGAGCAATGCACATGCTTCACCGTAATTTTAATGATATTTCTTGATAGGACACTTTGTAATAAAATCCTAAAAATGCATTTGCAAGTTGCAACCATATTTTTAAAGCAGAATAATCTTCTTCAGTTTTGTCTCCGTGATTAAGCATCTGAGTTTATTTCATATATTTTGTTTTATGCAGCTTAACATAAGCAAAAGAAACCATTCCCCAAAACCTCACTTTTAAAAATATTTTGACATGCAATTTACTGCAGTTATCTGATGGATTTCAGAATAAATATATGTCTTCTTGCCTTCCTAGAATACTATGTGTAATAGCTGTGGCTGTCTGTATTTTTCCACGTTGATAAGATGAAGAATGTAGAATTTCTGCAGTCTCCATTTGTTTTTTGGGACAAAAAGGATAACACCTTTCCTGTAGCATTTGCTACTTGCCCTATGCTGCTTACAGCTTACCCCTTCTCTCTGCTGTTTGCTTGTTATTTGACCATATCCACAAGGCAGAATCTGTCAGTACCCAGATAATGCTGTCACTTCTGCAAACACATTTCCCTACTGACATTTTGGTATTGATAGGGAGTATAGCTGGAGCATCAGCACAAACCTCTATGCCACATCGCTGCCTCGTTCTCCAGGTGGGGTGGAAATCAGCTACGGAGGAGGTGAGGAGAAGTCAGCTGCTTGTTTTATAAAGTGGGGTGAATTGCAGGTGGATACACTGCCAGTGCTGGCAGAGCAGGGCCAGACTGACAAGTATTTGCAGAGGATTGAATCAGAGAATCACAGGGGTTGGAAGGGGCCTCCAGAGCTCATGGGGTCCAACCCCCTGCCAAAGCAGCTCCCCAGCTCATATTGCACAGGTCGGTGTCCAGATGGATCTTGAATCTCTCCAGAGAAGGAGACTCCACACCCCCCTGGGCAGCCTGTCCCAGGCCTCTGTCACCCTCAAAAACGTGGTTGGATGCCACGAAGTAGGTGGCAGTGCCTTAACCGTATGCGTGTTGTACAGGCCACAAGGGCCTCTTCCATCCTTATCAAGGGGAGTGCTAACCTCCTTTCCTTTCATACAACACTGAGGTACAAAACCACTGAAAACCAGTGCTGGGCACCTTATTAGCAATTACAGAGTCTTCAAGACACTGAAATGTGCTCCCACTCAGCCTATGGAAAAGGCTTTTGCAGTTGCTGAGCAAAAACAATGTGCAGCGGTACCAAAGTCCTGCTGTTTGGATGTCTTGCAGGCCTTAAGCTTATGGTACCATGGTGGGTTTTTCGCCAATAACTTCTACATATTAGGGTGGGACACTTTCTGTCAATCTTTTCTCGACAACCTTATCTGAGATCCTCAGTTCCAGCTGGAGAAATGTTCCACTGTCATATTTTCTGTGCAGTTTGGAGTGATGTTTTCTGAAGCGTAGGGAATAGTTGGTGCCTTTGAGTGAAGTCCTTGACCCTTGCTACAAGCAACTGTGGAGTACAGAATATGTATGTTATTTCCCCTCCTCCAGCCACTTCATGGGTTAAGGATGCTCCCACTGATGTGCTCCTTTGAAAATGGCAGTGAATAAAGGAAAAAACATTTCAGTGGCACAAGACAGCCTCACTGTTGTCCATTGCAAGAATATCAATATTGGAGAGGGTTCAGAGGAGGCCACGGAGATGATCAGAGGGCTGGAGCAGCTCCCCTACGGAGAGAGGCTGAAGGAGCTGGGCTGGGTCAGCCTGGAGAAGAGAAGGCTGTGGGGGGACCTCATTGCAGCCTTCCAGTCCCTGAAGGGAGCAGAGAAACAGGAGGGGAATCAGCTTTTAAAAAAGGTAGACAATGGCAGGACAAGGGGGATGGATTAAAGCTAAAGGAAGGAAGGTTTAGATTAGATATTAGGGGGAAGTTTTTTTCCAGAGAGAGTGGTGAGGGGCTGGAACAGGTTGCCCAGAGAGGGGGTGGGTGCCTCATCCCTGGGGGTGTTCAAGGCCAGGTTGGCTGGGGCCCTGGGCAACCTTGTGTAGCTCCAGGCCTGGAGGTTGGTGGCCCTGCCTGTGGCAGGGGGTTGGAGCTCTGTGATCCTTGGGGTTCCTTCCAACCCAGACCAGTCTGTGATTCTATGATCAGAAAAGGAGAATTTATATCCTATTTATACAGGAGATCCAGAACTTCCTTAGGATTCTTACTGGATGGCATGCCTTTCCTATTCTCTACTCTGCCACATTGCATTCTTCCTTGCAGATATTTATCAGGAAAGCAAAACTCAGTCTTCTTATTTTTGCCTGAAGCAAATGGACTGGCAATGTGGGCAACAGAGAAATTCATATCTATGCCAACAGCACAAAGACCTACCCTATCAGAGCAATTCAAACCCTCTGACGTATATGTAGTATGAAAAGATGGACAAAAAGAAGGATAAGGTCTTATGACATGAAACATCTCCTATTTTCTGTTTATCTGACTATTTTGTTATTGCTTCAGTGAGGTCAGACCTCACTGCCAAATTAGAAATGGGAGATTTAATTCATTTTATGCCAAGAAAACTGGATTTTTGACAGAACCTTAAATCCTTTCATTCCTTAAGCAAGTCAGGCACAAGTTCTGAAACTAAATGGTGAATATTTTATCTTTAAAAATGTACAGCACCTAAAGGAAGTTCTAACCCTACTCTGACAAACCCTTCCTTTGTTCCAAGAAGCTCTTTCTGTTATCTGCAGGCATTTATCTCAGTGTGGTGATAGTTGACTGAATATGAACAGTTACACTGACAGCACAGGTTGTGAAGAGTAATTTTTTCCCTCAAGGGACTGGCACATATTTATGCTGCAGAAAGACAACCATCCTAACAGAAAACCAACCCAAGATCTCATGTTCCTATTTACTCTTAGGAGTACCCTCTATACTACGGGTTTCACTCATGTCATTGCTCCTCTTGCAGTAAGCTGCTCTTTCACCCAAGAAAGACTGGAAGGATCTGGCCCCTCAATGAATCACTCATAGCTGTGCTTTGATAGATTCAGGAGACCTCATGACTATTGCAAGATGCAAATTTACAGTGCTGATTTACCCATTTGAATAAAGCTGGCTGTATCCACTTATTCACCTGAGGCCACACTAAGGGAGGACCAAACATCACAGTGCTCAAAAGACATTACAGAAAGACAGCATTTCTGAACTCCAAACACAATAATACCTCTAAAATGCCTTTATCAGGGCCTGAATTTCTTCCAGAATTAGTATTCGTATGAACATCTTGTTGCATCAGAAAGAACTATTTTACATAGGACAATTGGGACAATTCCTAGGGACATTACCAGGGAACTAAAAACTGTCAATTTTTCAGTTTTACATGCCACACAGGTTTATTTAAGGCCAAATCTAAGAAGCAGACTTTCATGAGCTTTCAGCTGTGCCCCTCTGAGTAAGCAGCATGGGCAGACCTAACCAAGCCAGTGGAAACCAGTACCCAGGAATAACTGTATTTAAGCTCAACAGTTTTTTGTTAATGGGAATGAAACCCTTAAGAAGCAAAATTCCTCTGGTATCTTTAAAACTACTTTGAAAGTGCAGAGCTGCACTGTTTCTGTACCAGGGAAGTGCTCTAAATATAAGCATAACCCGAAGTTACTATCCAAGTTGATTTACTTAAACTATTGCAAATGCCTTTGTGCACACTGGTACATAAAGGTAAACCTTGCATATATTGCTACAGCTTAAATTGATTTCTTTCTAAATTAAGCCAAATTGAAATAGGCCATGTTCAAATTGATTTAAGATTGTCCACGTGGATTTGTAGTGGTGTGACTAAATTGATTTAAGAACCTTCCTTCAACTAAACAAGTGCAGCTTTTATTACAGTTGGTCCAAAGTATCTTGTGATCCAGGGCTTCAGTTTTTCACTGTGTATGCAAAGAATCCCACTTGGTTGGCAATACAAGTAAGAGTTTGCCCTCCAATGGTCTGAAGGCTTCCATAAGTGTATGTCCTTGTGACATTTTCAGGTATTTTTTGTTCTGATTGATAGAGAAATACAGTGTATATATATATATATATAATAGAAAATGTAATCTTAGAGCTTTGAGTGCTGCAACTTTTAATTAGCGATCAAATGACCATCAAATATCACAGAGAGGATGCAGAACTTTAAAGTACATGTAGATATGTTCAGACTAAGGACACAAGCTACCTCTTTAATTATGTATTCTGAATACACACAGGTCATTTAAGTTTCTCTCACTTTGTTGTACTGTAAGGGGAAAGGCTCCCAGTTTAATTGTATCCCATTGATTTTTTTTTAGCTTTTGTGAATTAAGCCTTGTTTGGCATAATGAAACTTTTGTTTTCTTCAGTTCTTCTATATTGTCTCTTTTAAAAAATTCACCATTTCCTCCTTTGCACCGAGCAAAAATCTTTCCTTAAAAATGAGGAAAGCACAATGCCCTCTATTTCTGAAATCATTAGAATTGACTTTTAGACAATCAATGTGTTAAATGATGTAATTATCCAATGGTCCTTTCCCCATTTAAACCAGTTTGAAAGTTAAAGGTTTGTTTTAGATCAATCCCAACCACTTTGTGTGCAAATTGCACAACTGCCTTTTCCTTAACTTATCTCACAAATCCAATTCAATAGAGGCATGTCCATGTAAAATGGGTCTCTGATAATGAGTAATTCTGAGTGGGAATAGTAACTTGTCTAAAGATAGGCAAAAACCATCACTCCTAAATATAATATATTTAAGCCAGACCCAAGTAAGACTGATGTTCCTGATGACAACTTCTTTGATGTAGGAGTTTTCCTTTGTTAGGTGGACACCTTTATTGGGGTGGTCTCAGGCTCCAGAGCAGACTTTTTAGTGCAGACCCAGCACCTGCAGTTGATTCCCACATAGGATAATGTAAATGTCACCCTCAGGGTCAATAGCATCCTTGACAGAAGCTCACTGCTCTTGTCAGAAAGTTGCTTGGGACATGACACAGCTGCCCCCAAGAAACATTTCAGGCATCCCCAGGGAAGCCACAAGTGCCAGACCCATGAGACACCAGGTGCCATCCTGAGAAGCACCTGGAGGGCATGTGGCACTTGTGAAATAACACTGGATACTTGTGTTTTGGCTGCAGGGAGCAAACACCTGCCGGTGATGGTCCTGGCTGTTCTGCTACAGCATCTCATCTGTGAGGTGGTACACTGCTGCTACAGAATGAATGCAGGAACCTGTGGTGGAGGCCACCATCTGAAATGACATTTTTGATACTGTCCTGGTTTTGGCCAGGACAGAGTTAACTTCCCCAAGCAACCAGCATAGGTGAGCAGAGCTGGCCCAGGGTGTTTTCCACACCCTGATATCAGGCCTGTAAAGGAGGCTGGTTGGGGATGGGAGGGTTCATGTGGCTCTGGGACAGTCAGAGTGCAGTCAGGTGTCAGGTTGGTTGTCTGGTTGGTGCAGTGCTCTGTGTTACTCCCTCCTTGGGTTGGTAAAGTGCTCCATGTTATTACTCTGTGTGTATTCTGCCATGGGCTCTGTTGTTCCCCTCACTGTGCTGTGTCAGTAACTCTCCTTATCCCATTGTGCTGGGCTTTGTCTGTTTGTCCTCCTGGAGGAGGGTCGTGGTGCTCAGCCACTGCCTAGGGCTGAACCATGACATGTACAAAGCAAGTTCATAAGAAATGTGTCTAGGCCAGCTGCCACTCATCCTTTAAGTCATACTTGAGTGCTGTGTCCTAGTCAGCTGGATTTCTTTGGCATAGCTCACTGGGGAATGACACTGAAGGAGACTCTGGCAGGCTTTGCTGGTCTTTTCTCTCCCATCTCCACACCTCCGGTTCCATCTTTTCTGTTGCTGTGTAATCTTTTAGCACAAAACCTCCTCTGGCTTGAGGAGGTCCCAGTCTAGTCCAGGCTGCTGCTGTGCAATTGGTAATAGGGCCATTGCACTGTGAAGGCCACGTTTCATGGTGGGCTCTGCAAGTGTGCACATGCAGAGTCTTCAGCGCAGTGAAATGCTTAGTCTGAAGAAGAGGATTTGTTCCTATCTTAATACCTAAAACAGTGCAGAGACCTGCGTGCTTCAGATGATGGGAAGTTGTCTATTGATTTTGAGTTACAAAAACATATGGTGCTAATTGTGTATGGGTTTATGTGTTTAGTTTGAATTATTGAAACGTGAATTGTCTGTTTTCTAGCATTTATCTATTGACCAAAGGGAACAATGTTCATACTGTGTCAGATGCATAGTCAGGAGTATATCCAGAAGTATGTGGAAACACAAGTTATCATAGCTTCTTTAGTTCTTAGACTAACAAAGGCTCAGGCCTGCAGAATACTCTTGCCCACTTGGCTTTGCAGAGTTGTGTGCAAAATTGGACCCCTGCCTACCAGAATATACCTTACAGAGTTGTGTCTGAGCTGTTGTGTACTGAAAAGGTAGATTCTTTGCATGGTACCTAAAGTGAAGTATGATGAGAATCTCAACTTTTTGTATTTCTCCCCTGGCCTTATGTATTACACTTACTGCAAAATCCTAAAATTGCAATAAAATCCTGCCCCACCTTAATAGATATATTAATTATATTTCTCCCCCTTAATGGGCTGCTCACTTTATGGTTTGGGGACACAAAAGTAAATTTTAAAATCAATTATACAATTACATATGTAGCAATAACAGAGTACAGAGCTAATCGTCTTTGGGTCAGGACTATAACCTTCTCATAATGTGGGTTTCATTAGGGTAAGGTCTATTATTGCAAAGAATTACAGAAATAATGGGAGTGGGTGTATTCAGCAAGAAATAACAAATGAGGGTCTTTCCTAGATAAGAGAAGCTGTTTGCTGGCTGCAGTGTGATAGCAGGCCCCTATAGTGTATGTAAATTGATAGGGTCAACTTCCCTTGGTGTATGCAATGCACAGTGTACAAGAATTAATTTCTGTATCGTTCTGGAGAATGGCAGGAGGAGGGCTTCCAATTATCACTCATCATTGGATACAACTGAGCTGAACTGCAGAGCCCAGTGTATGAAAAAGACTGCAAGGAGCCATGTGAAATGGGTTAAACCCTCATAGTATAGCACACTTGGAGCCATTATTTGCCTAATGTCTTCTGCTATCTATAGGGTTTGCAGTGGAAATGATAGTTGCCTCTGTGCATTGTCTTAGGTGTGCCTTTGGAGAAGATGTTTGATAATATTTGCCAAAAAAATTGCACATCACTGGCAAATATTCCCCTTTCCCGTACGTGAACTTGGTTTTAATACTGCTGGAAAGGTAAATTTTACACTGGCTTTGTTTCACAGTGGGAAGATGATCTTTAAGCCAGGTGAAGGATGTGCTCTTCAAAGCACATCAACATTAAAACCTCAAAACTTAGGATTCTAAATATGGGAGATTAGATATCTTTGAGGTTCTGAAAATAAAAAAGTTAATTTCAGAGTTAATGATTCTACACATCAGAGGTGGTGTGACAATTATACACTCAACAGTTTGCCCAACACCTGACCTACCAGTCGAGGTTCTGGTAACCCTTGGACTATGCAACTTCAGGGTGAATCGCTGCCTCCTCCTGGTGTACCTAGCCCTGATGTGGAAGGGGATGGGGAGGCAAAAGATAAATGACAGCATGGCAGGGGGAGGTGAGGAAAGCATGGTCTCCTTTACGTAGCTTATGCCATCCCCAGCTCCTTGTGGTACCTGTGTGAAGTTGAGATGCCATGGTGCTGTGCTGGGGACTCTGTGGGATGAGAGCTACTCAGCCCTACTTCCAGCCCTGAGTCAGTCACTGTTACACATTTCAGAAGCTTCTTTAAACATGGATTATAGCATGTTGTAAAAATACCATGGATATAAACAAGGAGAAGTTTAATTCTAATTTAATAGGGCTTCCTATGAAATTCCTTGTCTTACCTTCCTTCTTTAGCCTGATGGAATGCCACTGCTTGGTTATTACCTGCACTGTTTGTTAATGCTGCCTCTGAGCACCATGCACAGCAAAAAATTGATTTCATACTGAAAGTAGTTTTTAAAAAAAGCTTCTGATTCTTAGACAACTTTGAGAGCAGTATGCTGAAGTGATGGCTTAAAATAGTGTTTCTGGGACTGGATTCACCTTTGCTTTGTAAAGTATTTCCACTTTTCAGTGGGTAATTAATGACAAAAGAAGAGCCTGTATAGAATATTTTTTTGCATTTCTGGCAAACTTCCCTTCCTTCTCAAATGACCAAACCTAATGCTTGGCCCTTGGCTGCCACCCCAGTTCATTCCCTTGGACCGGTAGCAGTGTACCTCCAGAGCAGGCATAGGCAGCAGAGATGGGTGAGCCTTCCACACAGGTGGATATGGGATTCCCTGGAAGGTAGTCCTCAGAGATAAATGAGAAATTGTCAGCAAAATTGATTTTACTCTTGAGATCTCTGACTTCCAATGGGAACAATGCCCTGGAGATGGTTTAGTTTATGATGAGAATGGTTGGACTTGATGATCTTCAAAGGTCTTTTCCAACCTTGTGATTCTGTGATCTGTATTCCCCTGCAGCCATTTGAGTCTTGAGCTTTCCCTCCTGTAGCTGTAGGCAGTCTGGTTTTGTCTTACTGACAACATGTTGTTAGGGCTGGGGCTGGAGCTGAACACCATTTGGGGTTGAAGCCTTCAGGCAGAGTTGCAGGCACAATGTGAGCATCGGGTTGCTCACACCCCATGCATTGTGGGCAGTGTCTGGCAGTGCAAGGGTGAAAACACCTGCTTGTGTTTTGCCTCCACCCACTTCATGTGGAGACCTGAAAGAGCAGTAAGATTGTAGGAACATGCAAGGGTGTGTAGAATACCTATTTTCACATGAGACCAAACATGAGAAGTTCACGTGCTAATTTCTGAATATAGTTCTATTGGAAAATAGGTCAGTCAGTCCTGATTAAGGGTCTGGAGCATCTCCCCTGTGAGGAAAGGCTGAGTGAGCTGGGGCTGTTCAGCCTGGAGAAAAGAAGACTAAGGGGGGACCTTATTAATGTTGATCAATATCTGAAGGATGGGATGCAGGGGAAATGGCCAGCCCCTTCTCAATGTCTGTGGGGACAGGACAAGGGACAATGGCTGCAAGTTGGAGCACAGGGAGTTCCACAGCAACATGGGGAAGAACTTTTCCCCAGTGAGGGTGAGGGAGCCCTGGGACAGGCTGCCCAGGGGGTGTGGAGTCTCCATCTCTGGAAAGATTCCAGCCCCATCTGGACAATGACCAGTGCAATATGAGCTGGGGAGCTGCTTTGGCAGGGGGTTGGACCCGATGAGCTCTTGAGGTCCCTTCCAACCCCTGTGATTCTGTGATTTTAGTCATTGCCCACCAAATTAATTGCAAATGACAGAAACCCAACTCATCTGGCTGGTAGCCTCCAGAACAGCAAAATGTGAAACAAGGACACAATCTCGTGATGTTTTTACTTTCTTTCTTAGTCTGAATGTTTATGATACTTATTCATTGTACTTAAGGTAGGACAGTGGCAATGGTTATATATCTGACCAGAGTGGATTAGATCAAAAGCCCATCTAGCCAATGTCCCATCTCTGGATCTGTGTGTGTCTAAGGAAGAGGATAAAAGAGGGCAATGAGAATGTGCTACCACATTAGGAAATATGGCTACCATCCAGTGATCTGACTTAGGTACTTGTCACGCCAGAGGTTGGTATCTTTGGGCTTAATATCCTCAGCAATTATTTTTTTTTCCATAAAGTTGCCCAATCTTCTACTAGTCACTGTGAAGTATGATCTAGTAGGATGCTATAAGAAGGCTTGGCTTCTGTGGAAAAAGAAAGTAGTTAGGCATTGTAAAAACCTTGTTTCCAAGGCTATAGGCACGAAAGGCCAACACAGGGGTCAGGTGAGGTGTCTCTTCTTGCGAACTGCTTCTGAACATAGTCCTTTCAGATGGTAACTTCACCAGCAGAGGACAGGGCACATGTCTGTTGGTGCTGATTTCAGAGCAGATGAATTCTTTGCAGGATGCAGCTGCCAAGGTAAAGAGTATGTATGAATTTAGATTCCTCTGGTGATTTATGTTTGGCTGCCTTGGACTGCTTTTCAGAGCGATGGCAAAAGGCATATCCTCTATTGTATCATGATCCATCTGCTAAACGTCAAGTCTCTCATTTGATATGTGGTGTGTTACAGCACCTCCCTGAACTAGGTGAAAGGATGCTCTTAATCTGGCAAAACAAGCTATTCTCCCAGTCTTGGAAAGAGCTGAAGTTTTAAAGATTAAATGTAAATAAATATTTAAAAAGCAAAGCCTTTTAAGGATTTAGAAATGTTAAGTTCAGCAAATAAAATTACCTCTCTAAAATGGAGCTTTATGCAATATCTGGATATGACACTGTCTATATTCGTAGCATACCTGTAGTGAGATGCATAATTTAGTTTTCTCTCACATATCTGGTTGAATCTGGACCTAAGTTGTTAACTTTCTAATGAATGGGTTTTAATTTTGAATCTGAGGCCATAACAAACAGCAGATTTTTGCTCATCAAATGCAATAGATTAAATGAAATTTAATGCTGTGATCCTAGCTGTTCAGAGCAGTAACCTTCAGTGTTTTTTAATAAAGGAAAATTTAAGATGCACCTGACATTTGCAGGTCTTTTAGCCCGATAACTATCTGGAAACGACTTACTGAAACCACCTTAGCTATAAATGCAGCAAAAGTCGCTAAATGCACGGGTTTAGAAAGTTTAATATAACTTAATCCTGCCATCTTTTTATAACATCCTAAAATACTTTGCAACATAGAGTCAAGGTTTTCTTTTCTTAAAATCCTATTATGAAGAAAGTTAATTTCACTTTAAAGTCAGAGGCCTAACCTACCCGGCTGCATTACCAGGCCTCTGACAGGCCTATTCAGCCAGGCCCCGCTGATATGTTGTAGAGATTTGAAAGTAAAGAATTGCAAGAAGTGCAATTTAATCCCAAAGTCATTACCTAAATGCTGAGATAGGATGGGGATTACCACCAATGTAAATGAGATATGAGACAGCCAATGGATTAGGGGACCCTTTCTTTAGGATGACTTCAGCAAATAGGCTCAGATAAGGAAATCTTTGTAATTACATGGAGCTACACTGGTCAATTCTGACTTTTAAATACCGAGGCGCTGGAGAAAAGGAAAAAAACCCTACATATGTTATTCTGTGCAATATTAAGTAATTCCTTTCTAATTCTACACAATCAATAGAAGAACATCATGCCAAATGAAAAGATGAGGGCTGCCTACATGTCCTTTTGTGACTGGTATCATTCCATCATTTTTGGTAATATCATTTCCAAATTAAATTTTATGGTCCATTACATACTAGCTCAAACACTTTTCTAATGGAATCTTAAATGGAACTGACTTGCTTTGCGTGGGGTTTGTCTCTCAGTTAAGATGTTATTTAGTTCTAATTATCAGATAATGAACTCAGGAAATTTAATTTTTAATATTTATATGTCAAAAGTCCATTGTACTTTGGTTAAAGGCTTTAAATTAAAAATTAACATGGACAGAATACTAATTGAATATTTTCCCTATCTATAAGAGTGAGAAATGAGTTACATAGTTCCCAGATTAGCTTGTTACACTGCAACTGTTTACTTAAAAACTTAATTTAGTCCTCAGAAATAAATCACAAATAAGGAGACCCAGGAAAATGAACCTGAGAAACTTTAGGTATACAAGCTTAAAGTGCATCGTATATTTATATGCATTGTCTCAGCTTTGTATCTATAAGGCATCATTCAGTTGTATACTTATATTTGCTGCATATGTAAATGTCTGTGCATAGACATGATTTCCAGATTATACGAGTTCTTTTTATGGGTGTTCTTTCCATTTACACTTTCTCTCTTTGTTCACTTTCACTCCTCATTTCCTTCTGAACAAAAAAATTGTAAACCAAACATTTCTTTCATTATCCTTCCACTTTTCAGTGGAAGTTGTCTGAGGAAAGTAACTTGCAGGAATGAGAAAGGGATATTTCTTTAGACTTAAAAATTTCAACAGGTGTCTGTGCATTTGTATGTCCTTAATTTGGCTCTCTGGTCTTTCTGATGTTGTCTTGAGGTTACTGGGTTACACTGGAACTGGTGAAAACTGGGTTCAATTCTTACCTCTGCTGCTGTCTACTTGGACAACCAGGGGTAAGTCCTGTGAAATGTGAGGCTGAGAAAGGGCTGTTTCCATGCCTTGGTATTGTAGCCTCTGTAAAGCATGTATAATGTGCATGGAGAGCGACCTCCATCAGAACAGATCCGTACCAGAGAGCATGTAGCCTATGTTAAATGGAAGAAAGCCCAGAGAGTGAAGGTGAGTAGTAAACTTGCCTATAGCATTGTTTAGGTCTTTTTCATTCCCTTTGCTAAAGAACGACTAATCTGGAGGTGACTTTCTTCCAAAACTTCAATTTCTTCTCAAGAAAAGGAGCAGGAGGAACAAGCTTTAAAAGTTATTTTTACTCTGAACTGGAGTAGGTATTAGCTCCCTTGGGGTTTTTTTGTAGCTGCTTCATAGAGTACCTGGAGCAGGTTTCTCAGAAAGTTGATAGAGTATTCATCCTTGGAGATACCCAAAACTTCCCCAGACAGGACCCTGAACAACATACTCAAATTTTGCAGCCAGCCCTGCTTTGAGCAAGAAGTTGGAGCAGGTGACCTCCAAAGGTCCCTTTCCAAGAAAAGTTATTCTGTGATTCAGTTATCTGGGTCCTAAAATTGTTCCAACTTGTTAACTGGTAGGATGTAGACATATATCAGTAACAGATCCTTTTAAATCTCACTTTCAAGAAAGCTGTGTGTAAATAATATTTTCCAATGTTATTTACCTAGATATGTATATCTAAATTGGATCTGGTGTTGTTAGTATGACATATGAGTGCAGATGATGTATCAATTTCCTTTAAAGAAATTGTCATTTATGTGTCAATCACGATTAAATTCCCATCTAAACTCTCTGTAGCTCTGATGTACCAAACCAAGTTTGAGAGCTTCTATCAAAGAAAGAAACCCAAGCCAAACAGTTCTCCACTTCCTGTTCCTATGACATTATCAACAGGAGAAATCTGCTCAATCAGATTTTGCTGCCAGAATCTCCAAGTGTGAGCTTATGATTGCTTCAGTTTCTTTACTGGAGTTAGTTTTGATTCACAGGCCTGGAACTGGGATTTCGGGTTTCATCCACATGAGCTCTGAAAATTGTTATTGGAAGAGATTGTTATGGAAAAAGGTGCTTTCCATGGGTTGACTCTAGACTCTGTTTGCTAATGTGGCCTGGGAGCATGCCCAACTACAAGCCCTGTGTCGGTTCTGAGAACTTCATCCACCTTGAAGAGAGGGTTCAGAGGAGCCACAAAGATGATTAGAGAGCTGGAGCACCTCCTCTATGAAGAGAGGCTGAGGGAGCTGGGCTGGTTCAGCCTGGAGAAGAGAAGGCTGTGGGGGGACCTCATTGCAGCCTTCCAGTCCCTGAAGGGAGCAGAGGAACAGGAGGAGAATCAGCTTGTTCAAAGGGCAGAGACTGGCAGGACAAGGGGGATGGATTAAAGCTGAAGGAAGGAAGGTTTAAATTAGATATTTGGGGGAAGTTCTTTCCAGAGAGAGTGGTGAGGGGCTGGAACAGGCTGCCCAGAGAGGTGGTGGATGCCCTGTCCCTGGAGGTGTTCAAGGCCAGGCTGATGGGGCCCTGGGCAACCTTGTGTAGCTCCAGGCCTGGAGGTTGGTGGCCCTGCCTGTGGCAGGGGGTTGGAGCTCTGTGATCCTTGGGGTCCCTTCCAACCCAGATCAGTCTATGATTCTATGATTCTTGCCTCTTCTGGAAGCATGCACTGAAGGAGCCAGCCCTTAGTCTGCCAATGCCTTTGCATTTGTTGGTATCAGAGCTTTCTGACAGGAGGGAACCTGTCATCTTTTCTGATACTGCAAGTGTAAAGGTAAAGGGCATAATTCACAGATTGACACTCAGCTATTCTGCAAGTAAGCACACCTATGGGGCACCACAAGCTCTGGACACATAAGAAATCATAATCACTAGGCTTGACCTAAAAGGCTGTGGTTTTGGTTGGGCCAGCAGTTGGTTTAGAGAAAGGCCAGGTTTATTAATGACTCATTTTCTGCTTCAGACCCCACAACCTGAATGATACCCTATCCCTCTTCTGTGAATAAAAACAGGGGGCTTGGAAAGAGGGCAGACAAGGAGTGAAACCCTTGTTTCTGCATGAAGCTTCACACATACAAATATGCTGTACAAGTGTAGAGCTGGGGTTTGTGTGAAGTATACAGTGCTGGACTGCACATTATCTGCTGACAAGGAAATACACCATCCTTCAGCAGATGAACTGCTATATTCCTCATAGAAAACCATGGTCAGACTTACATACATACACTACAAGCTGGGATCATGACAAGGGTCAGATAGTATGGTCTGCTCAGAAACTGCCAGCAAAGAGGGAGACTGTCTGCCCATGGTGAGGGAGCAGTGTTGGAAAGTGGAGTCTGATGAGTCTCTCCCACCAGTGCAATGTGGTGTCGCCCTGGTTACTGGGAAATCATGGTTTGGAGAATGTCTTTACCAAAACCTGCAGCTGCAGAGAGCACGAAGGGATTCCAGCTGATGTCCAGGCAACAGAGTATGACTGAGGGTAGGCCTGCCACCGCCTTCATTGTAGCCCTGGCTCCCCAAACCCATGCCACATGCTTTCCCTTCTTACCAGCCTGTGGTAGCCCTCTCAGAAGCTTCTCCACAATCCACAAGGTGTTCTGGGATGGAAGGATTATGCATTATGAATCAGCCCTAGGTATTATCATCAGCTGCTGGGAAAAGCATAGCAAGAGGAGGGCCCATGAGGAAATAATTGTAGTAATTGTTAATTATGTTTAGTTTGTGTGTGCTCACTGCTCAGAAGCACATCACCCTGAATAAATTAATACTGCAAGAATGGAGAAACATGAAAAAGGAGCAACCTATTCTCTCTGCTCTTGAAGGCTGCAGCCTGATTTCCTCTCATTCTTCCACTAAGCACGTTTCTTATGTCTAATTTCCTTCCAAAGTAAATAAAGAAAGCATCTTGAGACATATGTTACCTCTGGACAGATAGGTTGGGTTGGTTTTTTTTTAATTGAGTGTATATGCATACATGGGGGTGTGTGTGTTTCTAATGCAGCTGCTATAATAGAGCTTTCACATTCATTTTTGCTTTTTAATTGAATAGTAAATTAATTTGATTAATAAAAATCTCGGGTAGCTATTGAATATGAATTAAAGACAGGCTAAGCATATAAATGTCATATCTCTCAAACTAGCAGTTTTGCAAAGCTGCTTCTAATTTTCCTTTTCCTTTTATTTCCTTCAGTCTGCAGTGGTGACACTAGTATGGTTGTGCATCCACACTAGTGGATGCTCTTCTTAAATGTTTATTTCTGTTCTCAATGGCTATTTGAATCATTGCCAGCTAGGATATCTCACAATCTTTTTGTGCTGTTTCTTAGTCTATTTTAATAGTACACTGTACTCTTCTGAGCATATCTAATATCACACCATTGAAATGACTGATCTTCAAATAATACCTGGCAAATATCAGATACCTGAATTGAAAGTCTAACCATGTATGATTAATTTTTTCCCATCTTTAGAGAGACCTATTCTTTCTACTTTGGTTCTATTTTCCTGTTCTTTTAATACACACATTATCTTGCCTCCACAGTGCTTCAACTGAACCTAGGAAACGTCTCAAGACCTTGGAAGCAGGACCCAGCTGTATTGCTTTTAGTGACAGGTAAGTAAGAGACTTTCTTCTTCATAAAAGTTTAATCTGGGAGGAGTAATGAGAGGCTCCTTCAATGAGACAGGGAACCCAAAATAAGAACAGGAAAATGGGGATTGTTTGGGATATCAAGTTGAGGAACATACATGGCATATCTTTGTCTATGAAAACACCTGTGTGAAACCTTGTTTCTTTATTTGCTGTTTTTATATAAAGCATTATCAATCCTTTGTGCATGGATCTTTTGATCTAATCTCTCTTAAAATTTCACTTCTCTGATTTGTGGTGTGTACTGGAAAACTGGTATCTGTAGGAGAGCCCTTCTGTGTGTAGCAATACACTTGAATCAGTCCAAGACCAAGATATATGATTTAACAAACCAGCAAATTATCTTTCTATTTCTAACTGATTTAAAGACAATTGCCTTACTGTTGCTTCAGAGGAGGGTGGGTCTTTCACTGTCACAAGGTCACTTTGCAAGTTTTAATTGCTGGGTGCTGTTCTGTCCTTTCATGGCTTTCTAAGTGATAAATAGCTCATCGGTTCAAAAGCTAGTCTATATAAACAAGCTTATCTCTGCCCATAGTCTTTAATGAAAAATGAGTTGTGAGTATCACTGTTAATCATGGTAATTGTTAATGTTAAGAGGGCTGGTATTATGAGTTTTCCTATTAGGCTTTCAATTCGTTATATAAAATGAGCAATCTAGTAGCCATCTATAGCATCCTAATTTTAATTATCTAGTGGCTGCCTTTCAGGCCACCCTTTCTTTACTGAGATTAACAAAACCTTTAATACCACAACCAGTGTCTTTTGATGTAATTGGGTGAAGTTACTTGAAATGCTCAACATACAGTCACATCATTGCAGATCAACTCAGCAGACTATGATATGCTTCCTTCTAGCAATCGCTCTCCGTTGGTTTGATTTAGTTTACCTGGCTTACGCTGGCAATTTTACATGTGTTCTCAAGAAGCTCTATATTAAAGCTCTATATTAAAACTCCCCCACATTTGAGCTGTGTAAAATACAGAACATGCAAGGAGAAGAAGATCACAAGGGAAGACTCCAGGACTTGTCAAGCCTGGACTCTGTGAAGTTAAAGTGTGAAAAACAAAAGGACAGAGGAACAACAGATTTAAACCCCATACTGAGACTACATACAATTCCTTAGACAACCAACAGTACTGTTTGAAAGAATTATGAACTACAGTATCCAGACAGCAACACCTAAAAATTCACCACACCACATATATCTGCTTCAGCTTTGTAAGATGAGGTACATATGAATGTATCTTCTCTCCATCATTTGAGACCCAAATATTCATTGTAGCAGCATCATGCCCATTTAAATGAATCAAGAGAGAGAGCTGCTTTGGCTAAAGTGGCTGGCAACACTAAAAGGCTAAATGGGAGTGGCATTTCCCCTTTTTTTTGTTTTAGATTTACATTATATATTATGGCATAATTAAGTTCTACTTATGGAAATGCCAAAGATATGAATGACATTTGCAGACGTGTGAAAGAACAATTTATTCTATCTCTAAAATAAGTGCAAGGTTTCTGCCAGGCTCATGGTTCTGCTGGAAAGGTTAAAAAAGGGTCCAGAAAGGAATAGGTTATGGAATTCCCTGGTCAGAGCTATAATATAATTAAGAAATCCTCCCACACACAAACACACATAGGTCTGTTTATCATGGGAGGAAACAGAAAGACATTTGGGAGCTGGACATCACACCACCAGCAGTGGCACTGGGGCAGTGAGATGTTTATGGATGTTCCCATCATACTTTGCTGATACAAGCTGCCAGGAAGGGCTCCTAGGTGTGAATATACTTAAACAGCTTCTCTAATAGCACTAAATGTTCTAGTGCAGGTGAGCTGTGAACTGTCTCTGCCATTTGTACAGTTTAAGTTATCATTGACTCAGCCATCAGAAGGCTGGTTTGACATTGATGATTGAAGTTGAATGATGTTCTTTGTTCTTACATCAAGAACCTGTTTCACTCCTATTATTTCTTGGCCACATTTAGCCATAAGTATATATTTATCACCTCTTTCTTCTCAATGCTGGATTAGTTTAGCTCATAGAATAAGGAGTCTCAAATACTGACTAAGGGTTCTTTGGTGCTCTATTTGTTATCGTCTTGTCACAGTAAAAATCATCTTTATTGATTATGAGTGAAATTCAAATGATGACACAGGAAATTAAAGATGCTCTGGAATTTGCACCCCTCCCTTACTTGGTGTGTTCTAAGTTTTACAGGCTGTAGGGTAAGCTGATGGGGATATGGCTGTGTGGGAGGGTAGAAATGACTGCAGCTCACCACAAAGACCTGGTTCTTCCAGTGTTCTCACTCTACACTAGCACTGGAGGAAGTCTAAAGAAGACAGTAGGATTACTCCTGACTTATTACAGTGCAAATAAGAAACAACTCTGCTGTATTTAATGTTGTTGGTAGATGTTCAATACATCTGTTTAATACTCCAAGCATGACCTCCAGTGAGAAGTTCATTAGCTGCACGCTGAAATAAGGCCTGACCCCAGGCAGAATGGGAAAGGACTTGGTGTTATGCAGCTCCTGTCAGTCCCAGAGTGCTTGTCAAGGTTATGAGTTAAAGATTGATAGTGCAGTGACTCCACACACATTTATTTGAGAGGGGAGAGGTCACAAACAGGCTCTGGATGTTAGATCCTCTGGTACAAAGAGAGTGGAATACTGGCCAGAATGCAAGAGTAGTTGTCCTTCTCTTTTCAAGAAGTGAAATCTGTCTGTTGGAATACTTCTTCCACCTAGCAGTATGCTTCAAACTCTTAATTAACTTATTTATACATCTCCAGGTACAGCTTCTACTGCTCTGCAGGAACAGATGGAGCTCTACAAGTAGCTAATTAAGCTGTGTAATATTCTTAGAGATATCACAGGCAGGCCATATACAGAAAGGCCACATAAAACCTAGGAAAGAACTAATGATGTGTCTGCTACATCATAGGCATAATAACAGTGTATTCTTCTGCTGGATTGCTATTGCACAGTTTCTTGTGCAACCAGCCAAGAGGGAATGCATTGCATGTCAGCAACATGCAGTGAATTTGGGTGATAAAAAGAATTTTGCCCAAGGTATAGATGACCATAACTATTTCATAGCACTCACTGTGAGAGACTAACATTCTGGTAAGCTTATTTGATTTTAGGTCAACTGTACCTCTTTTGAAACTATTTTGTTTCGTGTCCTTAATTATTTTAAATTTACAGATGATCAGGTGTCAATATATCTTGATCATGGAAGTCTGTCATCACCCATGTTGTCTTATGTCACTGTTTGTCTTCAAGATTCTATGATTCTGTGAAGATAGGCTGTGACACTGTTTTAAAGAACTATTAGCCAGATTTCTTGTGCACTATTCATCCAGATCTGCCAATCCTTTTTTTCTTGCTTGGTGGTATTGGTGGCCTTCCACTCTTCTTTCTGGGCATTGTACAGAGCAATCATTTTCCCAGTATGTGTTTCTGGTTGGTTTTGGGTTTTTTTAATGTAGCAGAAACCAGCAAAATGAGCCAATTTTACTAAATCAATTGTCTGCACCTACCTCTTCTCTGATTTAAAGAGGGATCTTTTTCTTCTTCTTCTTCTTCTTCTCTCTCTCTTTCTTTTTTATAGCAATAGAGATGGCCTGTTTTCACCAGGTAGAAATCTCAGGAGGTCATAATTGTAGGACGCATGTAGTTTTTGGACACAAAAAGCTGTAATGATTTTTCATTGAGGCAGGTGGTCATGTAAAAGTGTTTCTGGCTGTTAACAGAATGAAGAGCATTAAAGGGCCTCTTAGTTTACTGAATCAAATCCCACCCTGCCCCTATGTCATAATGTCAACTGTACTGAGCTCCATTTTAGAAGTGGCTGCTTTTGTTAGCTCTAATGTCCAACCAGTGAATGCCCAGCAACCATGTATTTTATCTCTGTCTTTCATTACTACCCTGCATACAAAAATATTCTTTAGTCTCCTTTTCTTCCCTTTGATCATCCTGGAAAGAAGGATGTTTGAATTTTTCCTGGATCAGATTGACCAGAAATGTATATCATGCTTCCATTTATGTGGTATACCATCTTGTAGGCCACACAATAAGGACTGTAGGCATTCCTACTTCAAGCCAAACAACTTGAGATGGAAGAACAACTCTCATAGAGGGTACCCAAACAAAAGGATCTGCAGAATGACCTTCAGAAGAGCTGAAAGTCATGATATTCAGCATGGGAATGCAAGGCCTGTATGAAAAATAACCTCTGTACAACTTCTCCCTGAAGCCCTGCTTGGGACTTCATTCAAGTAAATGACAATATATTTTCCAAATAATTTGTTAATTTATTTTGGGGAAAAATAAAGACAGTCTAACTCATTAGTCATGAGCACACCCACTAATCTAACTCTTCCTGAATTATAGTATCATAGAATCATTTAGGTTGCAAAATACCATCAAGTTTAAGATCATCAAGTCCAACTGTAAACCCAGCATTGCCAAGTCCATCACTAAACCATGTCCTTTAGTGACACTTCTACATTTCTTTTAAATACTGGGGATGGTGGCTCAACCACTTTTCTGGACAGTCTGTGCCAGTGCTTGACAACCCTTTTGGTAAATAAATTTTCCCTCATATCCCATCCAAACCTCCCCCTGGGGCAACTTGAAGCCATTTTTTCTCATCCTACTGCTTGTTACTTCTGAGAAGAGACCAACATCCCTCCAGCTGGAACCTTCTCAGCTAGTTGTAGAGAGTGAGGTCTTCCCTCAGCCTCCTTTTCACCAGCCTAAACAACCCCAGTTCCTTTAGCCATTCCTCATAAAACTTGTGCTCTAGCCCCTTCACCAGCTTTGTTGCTCATCTTTGGACACACTCCAGCACCTCAATGACTTTCTTGTAGTGAGGGGACCCAAAGTGAACATGGTACTTGAGGTGCAGTCTTGCCAGTGTTGAGTACAGGGAGGTGATCACTGCCCTAGTCCTGCTGGCCACGCTGTTTCTGATACAAGCTTGTTTCTGACACAAGCCAGGATGCTGTTGGCTGCTGTGGCCACCTGGGCACACTGCTGGCTCATATTCATCCTGCTGTCAGCCAACACCCCCAGGTCCTTTCCCTCTGGGCAGCTTTCCAGCCACTCTTCACCAAGCCTGTAGCACTGCATGGTGGTGTTGTCAATCCAGTGCAGGACCTGGCACAATCATGCTGAATTTCTTGTGTCAAGACAAGAGAAGTCTGTGTCAGAGCTGAATCCTTCCTGGCTCCTTGTCCTCTGCCCACACTTCTCAGTCTGTCACTCATTACAGGCCTCTGATGGAAAGTGAAGTCAAAGCCACGTGACCCACGAGCCTGGCCACAACCAAGCTTTGTAGTTCCAGCCTCTAAGTTCTAGAATGTGCTGGATAGGTAATAGAATGGAAATGAAGTAATATTTCAATATTTTCATGCTGCCTGCATTACAATTATGATGTTAATTAATTATCTGCCTGGCAGTTAACACCATGCAGAGGCATGGTTGCGGTTGACTTCCTGCTGTTCTGCTAGCAGTGAGTAATTAACCTCTCCTCTTCCCTGGGATTCTCTACAAGATGATCAGTGTGTTGATGATATAATTATTATTAATTCAGTTTCTGTGTTTCGTTGACATTGTTAATTACTTGTCGGTAATCAGCTAATGTTTAATCTTCCTTGTTGGATAGCTTCTTAAAAGGCTGCTTGAAATGGTTCAGAGAGGCTTCCCAGCACATTCTCACTCCTCATTGCATCAAGTGTTGGACAGACCACTACTCAGAATAAATTATTATCTAAATACAAGGAGTCTAGTGAAATTGGGGAATTTGGGGATCAAATTAAGTTTTCACTGTTAAAGGTGAGAATATGTAAAGCTGTTGTCAATAAATCAGGGAAACAAGTGGGATCCCTTTTGGTTCCAACTTTAAAAATTGATTTATCTTACAGAATTGTCAATATCATTTAAAGAGCAAAATTTAATTTAGTACTGGGTTGGGTTTTGTTGTTGTTGTTGGTTTTAGACAATTAGTGATTTTCCTACAAATAATTGTTCAGTAAAAGTAAAAAATCTCTTTCCTGGAGTCTTGACCAACAATGGAAGCATATGGGTATTGTATGCTATATAAAACTTTCCTTAGCAGAAGCAGCTTTAGCACAGATTCTAAAGGAAGTGTCAAAAGGTTTCTGTGTTGTTTTTTTGGGGTTATTTTTCTCTGAAAGTTTTGTTTAAATGCATATGCCTTAAAATCAAATTAGACCTATTTTGTTTCCCCCTTCAATAAACAGAGTGGAAAGTTTGAAAAAATATATTAATAAAATAAAAGAGAGGGGTTTTTTCAGCTTGTAGCTGTATCCATCAAAGTTACTAGTTCATTTTACTTTAAGTTCCTAGGTTGACATTTATCAGTATACCAAAAAGACATCAGATTAGTGGGGTAGAACAGTAACCAATTAATTGCATTGATTGTGCTCTTCTTTGAGACTGGAGCTACCCCTTGCCTTTCTAGGTAAAATATGTAGCTTGAAAACAGAATGCCATGAAGAGCCCAGAAGCTCTGATCTCTGGCAGAACTGTGCTTAAACTTACTTATGGGTTACAAAGGCTTTGATAAAGAGCAATTAAGGGAAGACCTTGAATGAAAAGAAGATGATACCTGGTGAAGGAGATCATATATTTTTTTCTACCTAGTACTGTTAAGGTCCCAGTGGTAGCATGGTACTGGTTTAAAGTGTTTTATTTTAAGAAATGGTCTGAAAGTTCAGAGAACAAGAATAATGTGGGAATACATGGTCCATAAGAAAGACTGAATTAATGGGTGTTTTCTGGAGCAGAGAAGGTTGAAGTTACCTGTTCATGTTAAATCTTCTATTTGCTAGGCTTCTGCAAGGGAGAACTCACTCATAGCTGAGTCTGTGAAAGCTAAAATACAAAGAAAATGATAACAGCCAGAGACTAGGATTAGATGTTAGGAAGATCTCCAAGATTAAGGAGAGGCAGAGAAGCAGAACCAGGTGTGGCCCAAGGCAAATGGAAGCAGATGACTTGAGGAGCAAGAATGAGAAGGAAAAAAAGAGGAAGAAAGAAACACTGGACTGAGTCCTGCAAGTAAATGGAGATGTGTCTGAGGTGCTGAGGGGACGCTTCAGCAGAGAGTGGTGGGGTGGGGAGCAGTTGTGAAAGTGGATCACAGAGGAGCAGGAGGAGATGGGGAAAGCAATAGTGTAGCCAAGCAGGTTGAGAATAAAGAAGCCATTTGGGAGACCACAAAGAAGGAGGTGATGGAGGAGAAGAAAGAAAATTAAATGCAAAGCAGAAATAAGGACACTTGCTTTTACTTCAGCTGGAATCACACAGCAGAGGCTGTAAGCTGTTAAATGAAGATCCTTCCAATGCCATTTTAAAACTGCCTAAGTCTTAATAGCTTTGCTCTGGAAGAATTTAATGCCCAAACCAGATCTTCTATATTTTGCCTGAGATTATCCTAAAGTTTTGCTTTGACCCTGGAGTTTAGTAACCTTGAAGTAGAATTCAGCCAATGCCTTCACTTCATACCTCACTTTGGATTGAAACCCTGCAAAATGCTTCTACATTATGCTAATGGTTTATTTGGAACCACACTCTCTCCTGGCTCAACTAGAAACTTTTATTTGTATACCAACCCCAAAACAGCTTAAACTCACAAGATATTGGGGACCAAGAAGTGTCATAAATCTCAGGAAATATATTCACAAGTTCTTTCCAGAAGTTTCAGCTTCACTTTTAAACTCAAACATCCAAAGGCTAAAAGTCCACTTGTCCTTTGCAAGCTGTGTGGCAAAGCTTAGCCTTCCCCAGATAACCAGCAGGATTGTGTAACACAGAGTGCTACACTTGAAGGGGAAATGGAACATTTTTTATTGCCCGAGTTTCCCATAAAGGTGATATAAATGAGCATGCAGATTGTGGAATGGTTCATATTTTACGCATCCAAGCTCTGGTAATAGGTGGGAACAATATGAATCGTACTTGTGTACTGAACAAGGTCTAGTTGCACAGCCTGCCTTTGATAACACTCCTCATTTTGTAAGCTCTATGACATGTCAATTTACTGTTTGCATTTTGGAGGCTGAGAATGTTGGATTGAAGCTTCAAGATCAAAACAAAGGTTAAAACAAAAGAACTGTTGAGTTCTTTTTTTCCCCCCAAGTGTAAACATCCTTGTGTGTCGGAGGGTGACACCCTGTATCACCTGGAACTAGGGACTCCTGCTGTACATCCCTTTTACAGAGGGAGGATGGTTTGGTTGTTATGGTATTTGTCTTGAATGTGGACAGCATGGGTTCAATTCCTTATACTGCTAGAGGCTTCGTGCATGACCTTGGGAAGTCATTCACAGCCAGATCCCTGTGTTTGCAGGGCAGAAGGGATCTGACAAAGTCTGAGTTTTTAATGTTTCTGTTTAATGAACTATTTGCAAACACCTTTCTACAGGCAGAGCACAAACTATTAGGTCATCCACTATCTCTGAGCTTCAGCTACATCTTTGGATATTATTTATTCATTGCTTGTTATGGATGCTGGCTAAGAAGTTATGTAAATTGCACAGTGTCTCGTTTTCCTCCTGTGACGACAGATTCCACCATGAATATTGAATTTTTGTTTTTTACAAGTATAATTTCTATAATTTGGGATGCATCAAGAGGAGTGTGGCCAGCAGGTCAAAGAAGGGCATCCTCCTCCTCTGCTCTGCTCTGGTCAGGCCCCACCTGGAGTGTTGTGCTCAGTTCGGGGCTCCCTGGGATAAAAAAGACAGGGATCTCCTGGAGAGAGTCCAGAGGAGGCTCCGGAGATGATGAAGGGCCTGGAGCATCTCCCCTGTGAGGAAAGGCTGAGTGAGTTGGGGCTGTTCAGCCTGGAGAGAAGAAGACTAAGGGGGGACCTTATTAATGTTGATCAATATCTGAAGGATGGGATGCAGGGGGAAATGGCCAGCCCCTTCTCAGTGTCTGTGGGGACAGGACAAGGGGCGATGGCCTCAAGTTGGAGCACAGGGAGTTCCCCACCAATCTGGGGAAGAACTTTTCCCCAGTGAGGGTGAGGGAGCCCTGGGACAGGCTGCCCAGGGGGTGTGGAGTCTCCTTCTCTGGAGAGATTCCAGCCCCGTCTGGACCCCGACCTGTGCAATATGAGCTGGGGAGCTGCTTTGGCAGGGGGTTGGACCTGATGAGCTCTGGAGGTCCCTTCCAACCCCTGTGATTCTGTGATTCTATAATTTCAAGTGATAGCATGAAGAAATGGCAATCAGCCATTATCCCAAGTATTTCTGTAGGTAGGAATGTACTTTCAGATTAGAATTCCAACCCAAGGTGACTAAAACCATAGTTACACACGAAGGCAGTTGTGGGTGACAGTCAGAAACACGTGAAGGGAGTTTTGCAGCGATTCTGCTTGTTCTGCAGGAGGTAGCATGGAGAGTGGCACAAACTGATCAAAAGTGAGAGGCAGAAGCCTATCAGAAGCCAAATCATGGGTTTACCAGAGCACTGTAAATCTGGCACAGCCCCAAAGAAGTCAAGGGCTTTCCTTCCAATCTGCAGCAAGTTGTCTGGGAGCAGAGCTTTACTGGCAGTGGTGTGGAAAATACTGGAGCTAGCTTTGGTTATTGCACAGAGCTCACATCAGAGATAGTGATGGCCAGGCAGATAGTGATGGTTCAGGCAGTCCTTATTTTCTTATGTTCTCAGAGCTGCTCATTTGTGGGGTTTGGCCAAAGAGCTGACAAGGATGTAGCTTAACTTTATATTCTCTTAAAACTGCCTACTTTCCCCCCTGCAACTACATGAAATTACCAGACTGCTTAACATGCAAAAGAATAACATTTAACATCACATTTATTCCTGCATAGTGAATTCAAGGTCAGAATGAACTATTGCCAATTGCTGCCTGGCTATATTACTTGAATAACTCTATTCAAAGACCAATATAATAGATTTCCCACAAACAAGCTCTAGAATATAGTTTTTACAAAATTCGGTCCCTCCTAATTAAACAAAGGACTCCCTGGGAGTTTTAAACTCAAATTAGTTCCTTCACACAGTACAATGGCAGGTGGCAATGAAAATACCCTGTCAATAAAAATGTGCTCAAGTCTCAGCTGAGATTTAGGGGATTTAGTTGTTTGTTGTTTTGGGGTTTTTTTAAATCTCATCCTGATATGGTCTGTGTTTAGGTAACACAAGAAGAATCTCCTACCAGCAAGAAATGACAGTTTTCAAAGGTTTTTAAAATGTCTCTTGTTCTAAGATTTAACCTTAGGAATGAGTCACTGAGAGCTGTTCTGTACATTTGACCCTCCATTACTGCAGCTGGAGCCACTTTGCCCAGTTTTTCATGGTCTCTGTCACTCTCTCTTCAGTCTAGAAGAAGTTTCCTTCCCTATTCATGTGTGCTTTTACCAGTGCACCCTATGGTGCACCTGAGTGGATATATAGTACTCTGTCAGTATAACTGCATCTACACCTGGGATTTGGGTACAAAAAAAAAAAGGAGATTTTTGTTATATTATTGAAAAAATCTTGTGTAAATTATCTGTTTTGCTTTTGGTGGAACCTTATAACATTATTGCTAATGTTTCCTGTAGGTGTATGGTGCTGTAGCTGCACAGATATACAGGAGACTAAGCTGTATATGCATATACTCATGACATACTCAGGATCTTCTCTGAAGCTAAAGGAGTGATGAGTAGGTGTGAAAGCATCTCTGTTGACTTCCTTGATGGTACTGCAATAGGGTACCAGACAGGTTTAGCAGAGGGAGCTAAGTAAAAGAAGTCTTTGAAGTCAAAAACGTTGTTGTTAGACATTATATGACAGGAAAGGAGAAGGAAGGAGGAGGAGTACTATGATCAGACAACAGGTCTTCCTAATGGGCTGTGGCCAACATGAAGGTAAAAAGAGCATGGAATAATCAAATGAAGAGACAAGTCTTGGGTGAGAGCCTTCCCTGTATGGAAAGCCTGAAAGATATTGTTAGATAGATGTGAAAAATAGGAAATATTCAAATATTGCCTGAACACCTGCTTGCAAGTACGTGGGCTGAATCTATGGTCTGACCTTGCTTATGTGGCTGTAGGGGCATAAGGGTGACTGAATTGGGTTCTCTTCCATTCCCCCATCTGCAAATGCAATGCATGTGGGTTGTGGGCAGTGAAGAGAAAGGGGTTTTTTTCCAGAAGTTTAAAGCTTATTTAATTCCTATTGCAAAATAAGAAAAAAACAATGAAGTGTAAGGAGCATTAATTATTGGCTGCAGGCATTTAAAGAGAGCTCTTAGAGATTTCATCTACTCAGCTGCAAAATAGGTTAAGATTATTATCCCCATCTCACAAGTGGAGGACTGAACCTCAAGGTCACCCAGGATGTCAATAGCAGAGTCAAATGAAAAAATATCCAGCAAGCTCTTGCTCTAACCACAACCCAGTGCTGCTGCACTCAAAATAGTATAGAGATAGTACTCTGTAAACTCCTGTGAAAAGAATCTGTGGGTTTATTACTTCAATAATCTCAAAATCTAATTCTGATGTTGCTGGTATGGTGTCAGTGCTATGAATCTATCTCATCTAAGTCGGTTTCTTTTCAATTTTTCAATCTGGCTTGTCTAGGGAGACAGGGTGACATTTCTCCTTGTTTTGTTCTTTCTTTATTTCTTTTCCCTCTGTCACAAGCCTCTAAAACAATACTTTAGAAAATGACAGAGAAGCAGTGTTTGTAAAATGCCATGATCACAAACAATCAGAGTGATTGCATGCTACATTTATCGTACATCGATGTCCCCTGCCATCCATTGTGCCTTGAAACTACACAAGCCCGCAAAGTGAAGTGCTACTTGCTCTTACCCCGAGTTGTCCTAACAACTTTTTGCAGACCCTGGTTTTATCAGTAGAGCTGAGCTAATTATTTAAATCCTGTATTACCAACTCTGACTTTTAATTCAGTAAATTGCTAGTGGTTGTTTGCAAATATTTCCCAAGTCTTACCCCCTCCTTTAACAATTCATTACTGAGGTTGTCTGAACCATGTGATGTAATTATTTTTTTCTGATTTAAGAGTGAATGTACTGGCTTTTTTTTTTTTTTTTGAATGGAAGAATAATGAATTGATGAATTTGAAGACAAAATTTCAGCTAATTTCCCATTAGTTTTATGAATTAGTTGTGTCAGAATCTGTGGGAATAGCAAATAGCAAATCTCTCAGATAAAAATACATCACACTTCTCTACTTTCCCTCACAAAAATACAAACAAAACCATCAAATTATGCCACCTCTTCAAGGATTTTAGGATAGCTGGTGTTTGTGATCCATGACTTTTGTTTTTTCCATGAAACGCTCATGAGTCAGGCCAGCTCTAAGTCCTTTCTTAGCTTTCCATTGCATTTTTAAGGCAAATAAATGAGGAATTAGGAAAATGGTATTTTAAATACATGGTGGTGCTTCTCTTTGTGGCATAATATACTTGTGGTCTTTATATTGCCCCACAGTCACATGTGATTTCAGAAGCAATTGAAAAGTTGATCATGATCCACACAGCTTGCTGCAATTTGTCCCCAGCTCTCTTGGGTACGAGTTCAACGTCTCATAGGCTCTCTTGGTACCTAAGAGCAGTGGGGACATCTCTGCTAGAATCCTTGAGCATTGGAAAGATGATTTCTTTTGGTGGTAACATGGTTCTGCCTTTTGGCCTGGTAATGTGCAGGGATGCGCTCAACCGTAGGTGCCAAATCTAAGCAGGGCAACCTGTGGCTGGAGACAGATGAAGAAGGCTTGATTTCTCAGGGGGGTCACCACTGAGACCCTCCAGAGTGGGAGGCACAGCTGAGGAGAGAGTTAATACACCGAGAGCCAAGCTGTCTTCAAAGTTTGTTTCACATAGGACCCCACTGCTGTTTCACCAGTGTAGAGACCTCCACCACAGACCACAACTTCAACCAGATCTCACCCAGTCATTGCAACATCAGGTAGAGGGTACGTGCATCAGCCATGGTGATGAATTGTTCAACTCCTCCTCTTCATTAGACTGGAGTGGTTAGGTTGCTTTAATTGCAGGTGCTTGTGAGTAAGAGCTGGACTGGAGAATGGAGACCTTTGTGCAAGATGCCAGAGCTTCTGGCTCTTACACCTGTGTTCCAAAAATCTCTGTAGCTGCATTTCTAGAATTATTTTCCTAGAAAGACTAGCACAGTAACAACTTAAACTTGAATTTTGCAACTGTCCTGTGATATACACCTTGAAAAAAGCCTTATCTTTGTATTCATATTTGTGTCCTTAATTGCAATCTATATGGTGAGAAACAATTTGATTCCTGCATATAGTGCATTATCTACTGTAAGGATAAACTACAGGGCAGATTATGCAAATACTGTTATATAACGACAGCAGTTACTGCAGTGCCTTCCATGGTATATATCAGTGTACTGTAGCAATTAAACAGTATAGTGAAGCCATAGCAATTACCATTCTAAATTATAATAAGCAATTCAATATACACTCTAGGATAAATCATTTCCTTATAGCAACCACTGTATATGTGCTTCGGTTTTTATTCTGAAGCCCTTATTACTTGTCATCTGAACACTATGCCACATGATTTGTGCTCCATTCTTGTAGTTTCAATGCATATTTATTATATGACTTCTGCAAAAAAAGGCTCGTAATGATTATAACTGTGTTAACTTATTATCAGTTTGCAGTGATATCTTAAAAAAGAAGTCAGTGGTGCTGTGGGAAGGAAGGGTATGCTTTGATTTGGTTTTTTTTTCCAGAAACCCACCCAGAACTAGACACAACCTTCATAAAGCTCACTCCCCATAATTTTAGAGGATTTAATTCAGAATTAAACACATGAACCACTAAGCTAAGTTCTATTAATTTTTAGAATCAGCTTTCTTTCTAGGTAGTAAACAGATTCCCACTAAAACTTGTGCATGATTTTAATTACAGATAAGTTTCTCTTTAAAGGCCACAGCATTCATGCTCAGGTTGCTAAGCTGAATTCAATACATCTATATGTTAAAGGTAGCAAGCTAATGTGTAAACAGGGAAAATATTGGAACCAATTGCTGTTAATTTGGTTTTGATCAATTCGCATTGACTGCACTTTACATGCAAATGAGAAGCGAGTTGGATTATCCCAGCTGAAAAGAGCTGAGATACTGAACTCTTTTAAAAAAAGAAATAAAAAAAACCCCAGAATAAATGAAACTGGAAAAACACATGTCCAAAGTCTTGGTAATGAGAAGCAAAGACTTGCTGGATATATATCCATCAGTAGAGCTCAGCATAGTACACAGTCACAGAACTGTTGTGGAGGGACTCAAGATGGCAAATTATGATCCTATTCAGGGTATTATAATTTTTTATGCTGTTAAGACCACTAAATTTTTTTTAATTTAAAAATAACTTGGAAAACTTTGCATGAACCAGGCAAATGTAGAAAAGCAAGTACAACATAAAGACTAAAAGAAAAAAGGGTAAGTGAGGAAGTTGCCATTTGGTAATATCAAATCTCAGCAGAAAAAATTGCTTTTCTGCATAGAAATCAGGCCAAAATTATGTGCTCTTCTTGAACTTTATTCATATCTGTAGCCCCACTGAAGTGAAAAAAGTATTTTGCATTCAGGGCACTGCAGAAGAGTAGGGTGAATGGACTGCAGAGATCATGAGGTAGTTGTAGGTCAGTGATGCATTTGATCCAGTCTCACGTAATAGTACCCACAAAAAGCATTCCACCTGACTTAGAATGAGTGTTGTGGATAGAGAAGTATCTGTTGGAGCATAAAGGGAAGTGACAGCAATGTGTGCAACACTGCTGGCAGTAGCGTAGCTGAACACTGTGGCACTGAACAGGTGACACTGATTCTTGCCAAGGAAGCCTTTAGGTTTACGTTGATGTTTTAGGGAGCTGTTTACATCCTAACAACTTCAGCAGCACTTAAACACACGTGCAGATGCCTTCTTGAACAGGAATGTTTTCCTCAATATTAATATCATAGAATCACAGACTGGTCTGGGTTGGAACAGCCCCAGCTCCCTCAGCCACTCCTCAGAGGATTTGCCCTCCAGCCCCTTCCCCAGCCTGGTTGCCCTTCTCTGGACTCGCTCCAGGACCTCAATGTCCTGCTTATGGTGAGGAGCCCAGAACTGGACCCAGCACTCGAGGTGCAGCCTCACCAGTGCCCAGTCCAGGGGCACAATCACCTCCCCAGACCTACTGGCCACACTATTTCTGACACAAGCCAGGATGCCATTGGCCTTCCTGGCCACCTGGGCACACTGCTGGCTCATGTTCAGTCTGCAGTCACCCAACACCCCCAGGTCCTTCTCTGCCTGACAGCTCTCCAGCCAGTCTCCCCCAGCCTGTAGCGCTGCAGGGGGTTATTACGTCCCATGTGCAGCACTCTGCACTTGGCCTGGTTAAACTTCATCCCATTGGTCTCAGCCCATCGGTCACATCTTTACACAAAGGTGTTCTTACAATGGCTGCAGTTTTAAGGGAGGTTTATTTATTATTATTATTTTATTTCTAGGTGGGCTGGGGGAGTAAGTTGTCTTATATAGCCTGTGTCATTTAGAATAGCAATAGTATAAAACAGAATAAGGACCTTTAATTTTTAGTGACATTTATTGTATTTTTGAATACACCAAGCCTTTGGTGGGACTCCTGTTCCATTAAGTGAATGTCTTCTTGTTTCTTCCACCTTCCCACCAAAATTTACTTCTAAAAATTTTGTAAACCTAACTGCAAACTAGAAGTGCAAGGCCTTGAAGAGCTCTTCCAGTTTTTTTTTAGCTGTGTATCTATTCTGGGTATGTGATTTTTCATTGGTAAATGAAAATGCCAGGAACTTACTATACGTTCCCACAGCTTTGCCTGTAATAACTTTAAATCCCATTATGATCATCTCATTTTACAGCATGCTTTGGTCCTAAGATCAATATATCAAGAGAATATAAAGATTTCAAAGAAAATGCAGCAGCCTTGCACAGAGGAGAGAAGGCAGCAAAGAATGACTGGTTTAGCACTGCCTCATCCACTGGTGCTCCCTGGCTTTGTGTGCAACATACAATAAGTAATTAGAATATATTTACACTGAAATGTTTTCGTAATGCTTTACTTGTGGTTGTAATGGGAGGGAGAAGATGAAGAGGAGGAGAAGCAGGAAGGAACTGCAGCTCTTGTGGGGTTAGATAGAGTCTCTAGGGCCTGGACTTGCTTCAGCATGTCCCTGGTTTTATATAAAGCAGGAGCCCCTCTGTGGGAATTCAGTCCTGTGCATGATATTCTCTCACATCATTAAATACAGTGTAAAATAGAGATAAAGAGAAAACCAAGCACTAGATGCACAAGCTTGTTAGATTTTCACACGTCTTAGAGCCTTGACTCTTCACCCTTTAAGTTTTTGAGTTGATGAGGAAGTGAAGTCCAGATCTGTGCAAAAGTCCTGCCTGAATTTTGGCCTCCCTGTCATGCAAACCTCTAGGTACATATTTGCTGTTGTTGCAAAGTGAAATGCATTCAAATCTTGCTGGACTCTTCAATACATGAGGATCTTGTGTCCAGTTCTGGGCTCCCTGGGATAAAAAAGACAGGGATCTCCTGGAGAGAGTCCAGAGGAGGCTCTGGAGATGATGAAGGGCCTGGAGCATCTCCCCTGTGAGGAAAGGCTGAGTGAGCTGGGGCTGTTCAGCCTGGAGAGAAGAAGACTGAGGGGGGACCTTATTAATGTCTATCAATATCTGAAGGATGGGATGCAGGGGGAAATGGCCAGCCCCTTCTCAGTGTCTGTGGGGACAGGACAAGGGGCAATGGCTGCAAGTTGGAGCATAGGAAGTTCCACACCAATCTGGGGAAGAACTTTTCCCCAGTGAGGGTGAGGGAGCCCTGGGACAGGCTGCCCAGGGGGTGTGGAGTCTCCTTCTCTGGAGAGATTCCAGCCCCGTCTGGACACCGACCTGTGTGACCTGTCCTAGGGAGCCTGCTTTGGCAGGGGGTTGGACCCGATGGGCTCTGGAGGTCCCTTCCAACCCCTATGATTCTATTATCTGTTCCATGAATTAACTTCAGGTTAGTTTCCTCATGTAGAAAACCATTGTGGAGTAAGGGTTGGGTTTTTTTGACCACTTTAATATATTGTCAGAATCCGCATAGCACCAAGAAGCGCTGCTCTGAAGCACCAGGATAGTTTTCAATGCAGAGAATTAATGTTGGCAAAAGTGAGGGGGGGGAAATAAAATTACTAGAATGAACTTGAACTTGCAGTGCCTTCTTGAGGGTTATCAGTGCAGCAAGTTGGTTTGCTTGTATTTCAAGGCGATTCCAAAGCTCAGGTTGGCTCAAGAGATTGAGATGAATAAATAATTCATCATCTTTTTCTTATTTAACTTGTTTCATTCTGTGCAGACTGAGCATAACTATGCAGTTGGTGAAAAAGTCTCTGAATTCAAAATTAGGAAAACTTAGAGAAAGGAAAGAAACTGTAATGTTTAGGATAAACCCAAGTAAAGCAGCTTCTTCCCCTGAGCTTCAAACTGTTAGCTTTAAAACTTGTTTTGATCAGAAATCAAAGTTTCACTTATATTTCCAAATTTAGACCCTGTAAAAATAGGTACTTAAATCCTTGAAGCAGATACAAATGTTTTGGGGCTTAGGAGCTTTTTCTTTCTCAATTTACAACGGTGGCAGATATTTTTACATTTTAAACCCCTTTTTGCAGTAGCAGCAGTTCAAACGTTCCAGCACTGTGTGTTTGAATGTGAAGTGATCAGCAGAACTGAAGCTGATGATATAGGTGTTTTCTCTTTGCCAAAAGTGAGGTGCATGCATAAAGCAGCAGAGAGATTAAAAAGAGTATAGCACTATATATTGACTTTGCATCATTTAAAAAGAAATCAGCTGTTTTTTTCTTATCTCTTAAAATAAAACTAACATGTGGAGTATCTTTAAGAATTTATTCCCTGTTATGGAGAATAGTTTAATTGCTGGGGTCTAGAATAAAAGAATATCCAGCTCTGCAGACCATTTCCTGCTCTAAGCTTGTGACTAGCTTTGGTTGTGTTTTCCAAAATGAATTATTCTTTCCACACTGCAGGGAAGCATCTGGTACAGAAGGGCTTCCCTGTCCTCAAAGATTGGCTGTTTGCAGCTTTTTGGATTTGCATTGTTACCCAATCACAGCTTTATTCATATTAAAATCTCAGTTACAGGATACAGGGAGTTTGGCTGGGAAAGCAATATTCAAAATACAAAGCAACACCAACACCTTGGGGAGACTTCAAATTGCAAATTGAAATACAGACTGTCTATAGCAGCAGTCAGTCTCAAAGGTCACCTTGGGTGATTCCTGCTTTTGGGTTCCACCCTGCAAAATGTGCTGTTCCCAAAGTTTCAACCATGAAATCTGGGAAGAGCCAGGGTAGGAAATTTTAGACTGATCATCATGGCTCAAACTAAATGAGCACAAGTTTGTGAATGAAGGCATCTGCTGTAGTTCTTCCTATCAGAGTGGAGCAACTGTGTCAAGCGTAGGCATTTGTCAAGAAAGACACATCCCAAGGCAAATATCCAAATGTCACTTGCTCAAGAAGTCTTAGGATGGAAGGAGCTGCCCTCCCAAAATGCCTTCCTTTCTCCTTCATGTTTGTCTCCTCCTAGGTCTGCCTAGATTACATGCTTGACTCTCAGATGGCTCGTTATGGTGGGGTGAGCAGACTGTGCATGTGGAGCAGCCAACAGCCACAAGCAATACATAGGGTCTGAAGAGTGACAAGTCATTTACTTGTGCATCCCTATGGTTGTGAATGTGGGAAAGGGAGAATGTCACGTTCTTTGGTGAAAGAACAGCCACAGCATTAAAAAGAAGGGATGTTATCTTGCCTCTATATCTCCTGGAGCTTCATCTGGAGGTTGGACCCGATGGTCTCTCGAGGTCCCTTCCAACCCCCTATGATTCTGTGATCCTCAAAACTGACACTTCAGCCCATTGTTCCTCAATGGATGATTTGTGCAAAATGGTCCCAACCTCAACTTCTCTGTCTCATTTCATTGCTTCTCTACTGGAGAACGTGTAGGGAACCAGGACAGCAAAATGACCCACAGTTTGTGCTGCATGTCTTTTGGTTTCCCAGAGGAACTAGCTTTAGCCTTTCACAAAATCAGTGTAGCGGCTTGTTGCATGAAGCAGAAACATCGAGATCAATTTTAGAACATAATGATGAGGTTTAAATGTTCTCAAAATACCATTAAATGCTTATTTTCTCCTAACACACTAGAAAAAAATGTAGACTTGTACACTGTTGTTCATTTATGCAGTGCAAGTGATAACAATAATCCATTGAGGGATATGTCCATGCCCAATCCTTTCATAGGGAGTTTTCACTTTCTTTTCCAATTACACATTTTTCACTCTTCTAATACATTAAGAAAAGCTTGGACTCCTTAATAGGTGTCTGCACAGCATGTGGTCTTGACAGAGCAAAGAACAACAGCAGCTATGTTTTGAAAATGGTATGCTTTGTAAATTGTTAGATTAACCACCATTTTAATATCATTTTTTGTTGCATGTCTTGGTTTGAGAGTTCTCAATAACATGTCAATGTTAAATTAAGCTGAGCCATTTGGTTTTGTCCTGGCATAATTTCACAAAGTATGAAACCATTTTGATAACAGCATGGGGCTAATACACTGAATATCTTTCCATGTAGAGCCAGAAAAAGGCAAATCAGGAAAGAAGTCTGTGAAGGTTTTTGTAAGGGAATGAGCTTAAAAGGGAAATTTCATGCTAAGCAATTTGAGCTGGGTTTTTCTGTGGTGTGGTGTAGTTGTAAATGAAACCTGTTTTCAAGTCTTTTGAGTAATTTATTGTGCTTATCACAACACACATCTGGGGTGTTCTCACATGTATACACAGATGTAGAAACCATGAACATGAACATAGACTGTTATGTCACTTAGCTTATATTTTATTCTCTGCAGCAAGGTGAAACTAAAAAACAACCCAACAAACCAGTATCCTGAAGAGACAGTGACATTGTGAAGGAACTTCAGGAACTTCTGGTCTTCTTGCTCTGGGCCAATCTTATTGCTTTTGTCTTCAGAATGACTTTCCCATGTCCACATGGGACTGAATACCTTCTGGAAGAAACTCCACCTGGTGGCATTCCTCAGACTTCTTTTTGCTTCTTAGATACTAAGTTCTGACTCCCATCTCAGGACAACCTTGCAGATAAGAATAATCCACCTGTGCTGGTTTTATGCAATTGGGGACAGTTTACAAATTTATTTTTCAGTTGGGTAAAGCATACTACTCTCATCTTCAGATAGACTCAACCATACACCTAGAGGTAGCCATGGTCCTATTGATTCTCCAGGAATTACAGTGTAGCTCCTGTATTATTATTTTATTATTATTTTTCTTGTCATTGCAGACACACAGAGCTACAGTTCAACCAGCTGTAACAGAGGGACACAGTAGGGGAATGTAGTTGAGAGCAGAGACTCTTTGCTGTTGCTAAAGGAGGTATAGGGAGGTCTGATGTCCCAACCACAGAGAGAAGCTTTCTTTACCAGGAATAGGTTCCAGTGGATTCATTGCTGAGAGGTGCTCAGCCTGATGGTGTTAGCTGAGGATGTGTTTGGGACTTTCTCTTTAAGCACTACAGACTCTGTGTTTATTGCTGTCCCAGAAGAACATATAGAGGACTCTTCAGCCTTGCTGGCCAGGGCTTGGTGAAGTCCAGTGACTGGGAACTGAGGCTAGAGAAATCCAGTATTCAATGTCCTAGCTCTGGGGAATTAAATGCAGGAGAAATCGGGATGGGATCAGCATGGCTGTTCCATCTTGAGGCTTCTGACTTGACACAGTTGCTTTTATCTGGCTTTTTAGTCCTTTGGCCCATATGCATGCAGAAGCAGCAAGCTAGTTCATGCAAAGACACTGGTTCCTTCTGGTCCTTGTCCTGTTCTTTAGTGAGATCATACTGGTTTTCTAGCTTCACTCTTGGTCAGCTGTGACCTCGTTTATGAACTTACTCAATGCACAATTTACCTTCTGTGGTGGTATTTTTTTATTGTTTATTTTCTAAAGCATGAGACACTGATTGTTGAAGGAGATATGACATAAAGCAGATATACCAGTACTCTGAGGTGCCATAGATGATTCTGTCAAATGTTTGGCTGGGATCACTATTGCTGTGAAATTTCCTTGCAGACCTAGTTGGAGGGGATGTCTGAAGATTAGTGGTCTGTCTTTGCCTCATGAGGAATGATTTGGCCACAGGACATATAAAATTAACCCTGCATCTATTTGGGACAGAGTTCCTGCTTGTTGTATACATCCTTAGTCTTAAAGAACTAAGACAAAAATATCTCGTTTCAATAAAGGTTAATCCAGATGATACTTGAGGTCCTGTCCAAGCTGGCTCTGTTCTGGGCTCCCTGGGATAAAAAAGACAGGGATCTCCTGGAGAGAGTCCAGAGGAGGCTCCGGAGATGATGAAGGGCCTGGAGCATCTCCCCTGTGAGGAAAGGCTGAGTGAGCTGGGGCTGTTCAGCCTGGGGAAAAGACGACTAAGGGGGGACCTTATTAATGTTGATCAATATCTGAAGGATGGGATGCAGGGGGAAATGGCCAGCCCCTTCTCAGTGTCTGTGGGGACAGGACAAGGGGCGATGGCCTCAAGTTGGAGCATAGGAAGTTCCCCACCAACATGGGTAAGAACTTTTCCCCAGTGAGGGTGAGGGAGCCCTGGTACAGGCTGCCCAGAGAGGTTGTGGAGTCTCCTTCTCTGGAGATATTCAAGACCCATCTGGATGCAATCCTGTGCAACGTGCTCTAGGTTATCCTGCTCTAGAAGGAGGGGGGAGTAGACTAGATGATCTCCAGAGGTCCCTTCCAACCCCTACAATTCTGTGATTCTGTGATCTAGAAATCACTTGTCTCCTTCTTAATGAACTTCTATGAAGTTCATTAGAAGATTGCTTACTTTGCAGAGCTCACTGGCCAACTGTCAGCAAAGGATGGTGTGCTCCGCATTTTGGCTAGAATGTGATGACTTATTAAAATTTGCAATAATGAGTTCCATCAGCATTTATTAGTTACAGGGACAGTTCATGAATTACTGCACTTTCTCATGTCCATGGAACATTTTTGGATTACTAGGGGACTCAGTTTAAGGAAGCATGGTGGAGGCTGTTGCATGAAATGCTAGACAAAGCTTTGATCCAGCAAACACCATGAAAATATAATTTGTTCTGAGAAACCTGTGTCTTGGTATCACTAGGAGCCAAATCCAGGGCCAATTCAAGAGAACATGTTTTTGACTGAGTGTAGAAGACCAGGAGCTGAAAACATTTGATACTTTCCTGGACTGGTGCTTTGCTGATCTTCCTTCTGTTTCTCCTTACCAGGGCAGTAGCTGATATTGAACTGATGAGGAAACAACATTTATTGTCCCATTGACAAATCTTAATGCCAGCAGCTAGTTCTGGGGTGTACTCTCTAAGAATGTGGTTAGAAAGCAATCTGGGGTGGCATTGAGGGAATATCATGATTTTTTTTCTTTTCCATGATACAGCTCACTGACTTGCTCATCAGTAAATTGATTAATTGGACATATTTGAGTGTGTTTTCACAAAAAGGTTTGAGCTTCATGATTCTTCCCCTCAATGCACTTTTTTTTTTGTGTCTCCAAGCTGCCATCATCAGTGATTTGGAAGTGTAGAAAATAGTATTATAAGGGAACAGATGCGAACAAAAGGGGTGAAATTGAATGTATTAGTATTCAGCAGTCTGCTTTTGATTACCTCTGACTGGAAAATATTTGGAAGCCACCAGGGTCCCCTCAAGTGTTATGATTTCGTAAATTCAGCCCTCGTGTGTTGGGATTCAGGCTCCCTTATTGAAATTGAATTGATATTTTGTAAACTTCATTTGTGAATAATGTGATCTGACAGGGACAAATGCGAGGGAGAATTGTTTTCAAACCTTCTCCAAATGAAACTTATTATTGGGTAAATACGGATTTCTTTGTCTCTTTTCCTCTCTTTCCATCCTGAGCCTCTTCACGGCCTGAATATGTATCAACTTTTCTAAGGTAATTGAATTGATTCAATCATGTGTGGGCAACAGAAATGGGCAAGAGAATATATTCCTGATGGGGAAAAATTGAAAAGTAGAGGGATTTCTACTCAGGTGCAGGGCTGGGAGGGTCACGGTGCCATCAGAGGGGAAAGACACACAGGAGCTTCTTTCTGATTACCTCAGCTTTGGCCAGTCTCTCCCTCGATAATCGCCCTCTGATATAACGCCGGCTTTCCAATTTGGCTGGCCAGCACCAGGCCTCAGATGTGTTACATATTAATTTCCCTTTGCAGAAAATTTGCCAAGCTTTAGCTCAAATTCAGTTAGTCGGATTGATGAAAGTGGCAAAAGGATACGACATTTACTGATTCTCCCTTTTCACCTTTGATTAGCTCAGCCTGGGAATTATTCCTGCCCTGTCAGTGTGCCATTAAACGAGCTGGGGCCAAGGTTGCAAGTTCATACTTTCTGATGTAACCAAGAGAAAATACCTCGAGCCATGATTTGTCTGACAGAGACCTAGGATCATCTCAGTGCTGTGCTGCCATTATTTTAACAGGTCAGCCCTCGGTGAAATACAGAAACAAAAATAAAAGCTCCATCCTCCTCCTCATAATCTTAATTTCTAGCCCTTATCTCTGTCACCTGCTCATTCCCAGTGGTTCTTGAGTGGAGAAACTCATTGTCTTTGCTCTAAAATAAGCTGGAAAACTTTGTCCCTTCCTCTTCTGCTCTGGCCAGGCCCCACCTGGAGTGTTGTGTCCAGTTCTGGGCTTCCTGGGATAAAAAAGACAGGGATCTCCTGGAGAGAGTCCAGAGGAGGCTACGGAGATGATGAAGGGCCTGGAGCATCTCCCCTGTGAGGAAAGGCTGAGTGAGCTGGGGCTGTTCAGCCTGGAGAAAAGAAGGCTGAGAGGGGACCTTATTAATGTTGATCAATATCTGAAGGATGGGATGCAGGGGGAAATGGCCAGCCCCTTTTCAGTGTCTGTGGGGACAGGACAAGGGGCAATGGCCTCAAGTTGGAGCATAGGAAGTTCCACAGCAACCTGGGTAAGAACTTTTCCCCAGTGAGGGTGAGGGAGCCCTGGTACAGGCTGCCCAGGGGGTGTGGAGTCTCCATCTCTGGAAGATATTCCAGCCCCATCTGGACACCAACCTGTGCAATATGAGCTGGGGAGCTGCTTTGGCAGGGGGTTGGACCCGATGGGCTCTCAGGGTCCCTTCCAACCCCTGTGATTCTGTGATTCTGTATTTTCAAATTAAAGGCTGACATTCTCTAGCATTCATATCCCATATGTATTTCTGCAACAGGCTGGGATATGTGAGGTTCACATCTTTTCTTTTTCCTTTTTGTTTTCAATCCTCCTGCATGCTGCAGGTTTGATGTCCTCTGGGAACTCTGGTGCTGCCCAGTGCTGAAGTGTTTCACCCTTAGCAATGAAGTGTGAGGGAGAGAACTGGCTTTCCCACACCTTCCTATGTTGCTGCACTGCTTTGACAAATCATGCCCAGGTTTTGGTTGACTTTTTTCACTTGGTGAGAGTCTTAATTGGTTCTTTGTAAAGTTTGGGGGGTTTTAAATGGCGCAAGGGAAACCTGAATGTTGTTATTACAGCTTGTTTGAGATACAGTCAGCTTTGATTGTCAAGTTAGGCAATACTTTTGAAAGACATTCTCCATAATGATGATGGGCATGTACAGTGCCATTTCCAAGCACCAGCTGTGCTTCAATCCATGCAGCATTGGTGACTGTAGCTCTGACCAACGGGGAAAGATTATAGGTTAAAGCAAGTGGAAGAAGCCAATGAATGAATAACATTTGCCCATATGTTTCCCTGCAAATGGTCAGTCTCAAATAATTTGCTCCCTAACCTACACACTGAGGGTACAGTCAATCAGCTGGCAAACCCATTCACTTCTGTCTACCTTGCAATGACCTCATGCTGACAGGAACTCATGGAAAGCACCTCAATCCAGTCATCATGGGTTTTGGATGCTCTCAGGACCTGAAACAGTGGTGAGAACCAGAGACAGTGTCTGCTCTCAGTAGCTGACCTTTCTATGCTAATTCTGGGGAAATACTATTGGACATGTTTGGTCCCTTCTGTCCATGACACAAGAGCATTTTTACTAGATAAAGTTTTTAAGAGGTTTATCACCAGATTATTCCCACTTCCTTTTTTCTAATAAACTTCAATTCCAGATAAACCCCAAGGCACAATTTGGAAGATATCTAACAAGACTTTTCTTATCCCTTATTCAGTCCATAGCTGCCGTTTGCAAACTATTAACTCCAAGGCCTCCATCATTAACCTGAAAATCTAAATTGAAAGTATTTCCCTTTCTAAGAAAACTAGGGTTCTACCCATAACTGCAGCCTTTTTGCCTGAACCTTCCCTGCACAATATATACCACCTTGGAGCTGCTGAGTAGAAACAAGTGTTGAAAGTAGAGAGCAGTGAGGAGAGGGACCGGTGTGCTGAACTCTCTGGGAAGGCCTTCTAGCTCACATGAGGCAAGTATTTCTCATGTCTCTTCCATAACTCAGTGAACACAATTAGGTTTCTGTAATTTTCCACAACCAAACTGGGCTTTCCCAGGTCATTAGCCCAGATGTACAGAATCATCAAGACAAAGCACAAAAAAACCCCCTGTGTAACTCAAAGTGTGATGTAGACATAGTCCTAAAAGCCATTCCTTGTAGAAAGTCACCTTTGGAAAATACTAAAATCACTGACCATTAATAATGAGGCCTCCATTGCAAATTAGGTTATTTTAAATCTATCAGACAACTTTCCCAATCAAAAGAAAAAAATGATGTATAGTCATGGGAGTGTTTTCTATCTTTATAGAAGTTATTAATTTGTATACTTAAAAAAAAATTGAGTCCATTCATAGGAACACTTTATATTCTCTCAGCCTTAAAAGTGCTCTAGCTATGGCCTGCTAACTCTTATGGCCATGAAGAATGCATGTCTTGGTTATAAATGGTATCCACTTTAGCTTCATGGCTTAGAGCTGAATAAACACAGAATCACTGAATTGTACTCAATGGCTCTATTTATACTGTATTTTGTTAGCATCTGACATAAATCAAGCGTGATTTGATTGACTATACCCAAAGTAGAGCTGGAATAAAATAATGAGGGTGTTTGTTAGCTGAGCTGCCAGTCTTTAGTAGCAATGACATTTAACGTAATAGGTAGCAGGTAGGTTAAAATGTGCTTTTTATTTGTTGTACATACATTTTATAAAAGAAAGATGGAGTAAGGCCCAGGGTGCAATTTTTCACACCGCCCCTCCAGATAGGGAGCTAATTAAAAACAAGGCCCAAAACTGATCATGAATGAATGCATTGGCCATTGTTTAGTGTTATACAGAACTGTACAAAAAAGATCATTAAATTCCATTCATCACTTTGGCTTTAAATTGATGCAAAAGACTTGTACTTCTGTGCATAAGGTGGAGGCTAAGTAGGAAGGGTATTAAATCAGTTTGAGAGTCTTGGGAAAGAAAACATTTAGCAAGAGAAATAATAAAGAGCAGAATATGATAACATTGCTGTAAGGAGTGTTAGCTCGTTTGTTTTCAGTGCAATTCTGAAAGGCTAAGATGAAGGTAATATAAATGTTAATACTAAAATCCAGAGGAGTTGAAATTTTCAGTGGAAGTGCTTGGTGCCACTGCAGCAAGGAGAAGTGTTTTCATCACCCTCTGTTGAAGTCTGTTTTAAAGCAGTGTCAACCTTAGAAACAATGACCTACAGAATTGTAAAACACTAAAGTGTACTTCAGGCTGGAACTTCATGTTTCAGCTTTGGAGTGGCTACTAATTTATTGGTTTTTTTAAAAAGTGTATTAAACTTCTCTTTTGAAAGCTCCTCCAAGTATGGGATGGAACAGCTGAGAACAGCCTGTGAGCAAGTTTGCTTGGATACTAATTAGCTGATTTGCGTAAAGCTATTTTCTACAGGCATTGAGAGGGTACAATCATTATGGTCATAAAAATTGACTTCTGTTTGTTACACACACTTCTACTGGAGTCATAAAATTTTTTTTCTCAGCTCTCATGAGTGCATGTAGCTACAAACTGCTGTTAACACTGCCACTTGCACTCTGTCATAAAATACTAATTGCTTATCGACCAGGTCACAGAATTTGGGCAAAAAGTCTAGCTAATAGAAATAGTGAAATGTGGGAAGCATCCTGCCTCATCTGACACCACAGAGTGTCGGTCCAACCCAGAGAACAGATCCTCTGCCACAAAGACATACCCACACCAGAGTGGGGGTCACACAGGGGACTGTTTGCAGAGTTTTATACTTGAGCTGCTGTTTGCAGGATTGGGACAATCTTCTAGTAAACATGATTTCCCTGAGGCTCAATATGGCCCTAGAGAAGAGAGTACAGGTGTAAGGAGGGTTTTGCAGTCTTTTTTCAGTGGTCCTCACTGACAGGACAAGAGGCAGTGGGCACAAGTTTGAATATAGGAAGTTCCACCTAAACATGAGGAGGAACTTTACTGTGAGGGTGGAAGTTCACAGAATCACAAGGTTGGAAAAGACCTTTGAAGATCATCAAGTCCAACCATTCCCATCCTAAGCTAAACCAGATCCCTAAGTACCTCATCTACCCTTTTTTAAACACATCCAGGGAAGGTGACTCAGCCCCTCCCTGGGCAGCCTGTGCCACAGCCCCACAACCCGTTCAGTAACAGATTTTTTTCTAATGTCCATTCTAAACCTGCCCTGGCCCAGCTTGAGGCCATTGCCCCTTGTCCCATCTCCTGTCCCCTGGCTGAAGAGACCATCGCCCACCTCTCTGCACCCTCCTGGCAGGGCAGTGGAGGTGGGGAGAAGGTTTCCCCTCAGCCTCCTCTTCTCCAGGCTGAACACCCCCAGCTCCCTCAGCTTCTCCTCAGAGGATTTGCCCTCCAGCCCCTTCCCCAGCCTGGTTGCCCTTCTCTGGACTCTCTCCATGACCTCAATGTCCTTCTTATGGTGAGGAGCCCAGTTGTGGAGTCTCCATCTCTGGAGACATTGAAAACCCACCTGGATACTGTCCTGTACAGCCTGCTCTAGATGATCTTCCATTCTGCTGCTTCTAGTGCTGCCCTGCATTGTGTACAGCTTCTTATTGTGGCTGAGGGGTGTGTGATCTGATTTCTGACTGTCTAGCAGGCCATTTTTATCGTAGCCAGCAATGGGTTGAGCAACAGTACCTGACCACTGAAAACAAGGAAAAAACATCACAGGAACCTGTTGCCATGCTGTGCAGTTCAACGCCTGCATAACTGCTGTGAGCAGCTTCTCAAAGCAGTTAGAAACACTTTGAAGAGGTATCCAGCAGCAAACATCTCTGGATTGAATCCCTTCATAAAGACGTTTTTAATTCATCCTCCAATCACAGTCTCATTTCTCATACTCAGGCACTGTAACAGTTGCTTCACAGACTCAAAGATGTTAATAGAACTGCTGCAAGGGACTTTTACTTGCTGGTAAAGATCAAGGTATCAAAGGAGATATGTAGTGGTGGAGGCTTTTTGGGTAGCTGTGTAATAGATGCTGAAATTTATAACTTAAACTCACACTTTGAGATCTCCACTGTGCTCCCAACTCATGAGAGTGTTTTGGAGCTGGAAGGTTTACATTAGATATTAGGGGGGAGTTTTTTCCAGAGAGAGTGGTGAGGGGCTGGAACAGGCTGCCCAGAGAGGGGGTGGGTGCCCCATCCCTGGGGGTGTTCAAGGCCAGGTTGGATGGGGCCCTGGGCAACCTTGTGTAGCTCCAGGCCTGGAGGTTGGTGGCCCTGCCTGTGTCAGGGGGTTGGAGCTCTGTGACCCTTGGGGTCCCTTCCAACCCAGACCATTCTGATTTCATGACTCTATAGTGCAGAGAGCGGCATATCACTTGGACAACAGTCCTAAACAGCCATGATTTCAAAAATTAATTCTAAAGCTGCCATCTACTTCAAGACTTGTTTGGCATAAGCTGATTTCCATGGGCTGAACATCTTCCTTGTTTCCTTGAGGTTAGAGTTGCAACAGGACATGATGAGCACTAGGGAAATCTGGCCCACAGAAACAATGGAAGAGACCATGGAATACAACTTTGTGTGTTGCTGTGGTCACCAAGGAGTGGCCTGTTGCCTTAGTGACTCTGGTGTAGCAGTGGAAGCTAATGCCTCTCACAGTCAGTGTTTTGAACGAGGAGCTAAATGGTCTCCACTGCACATCTTGCTATCCAGCCCGAGATGCAGCAGATGGGGAGATGCAATTCTAGGTCACAGTTGCAGATTTTTCCAAGATATCTTGTCAACTGAGGCCCTGGGAGGGTGGTTTTTCTTCTAGGAAAAAAAAAGAAAAGAAAGGAAATGATTTTCTGAGTTTGAATGGAAAGAGCTCATGCCAACAGCTCAGGGTGCAGGTGAGCTCGTGGTCTCAGCAGGAATAGCTGCATAGTTCTTACAATTTTACTGCAGGGTTTCATTGTCCTGGTTGTTTCTCTGTGGTTCAGATTCTGAGTTGGAGGTGTTGATCACTTTTGCTGATTTTTCTGATTTTCAGAAAGCCTGGTTTTTAGCCCAGGTCCCTCTGCTCCTAAAATCCATCCTCCATTAGGATGCTTCAAGCTAGATATCCATGGGTTTTAAGCTCTTAGACTTCAGATCAGTACCTAAAGTGCTTTTGAAATTCAGTGTGCCACAGATTGAGCAAGACTGCAATGCACCAGTGGCTGCTGTCCAAAAAATGGATTTGATTTCATTGAAGACAGGATTTGCAAAGCCTTTTCACGTTCAAACACACACACATTTCATTGAGAATTTGGTATCTTACTCTTGTAGGTGAGTTTTGAAAATCTCACCCTAAATTTTACTTAGAATGATTAGATATTCCTTTCAAGGAAATCTTCCAAATCACCCTTGTCCAGGGTAAAACGCTTCTCTCGGAGCTGTGTGGTAGAATTCATCTGTGACATTATGCTCTCCCCACCTGCCTGCAAAGCAGAACTCTTTCTCTTTGCTTTATTTTCCCATTCTCTATTTCTATTTTGCAGTGCATTTACCTCAGTGGCTATTACCATGGTGTTCAAGTCAATAGAATGGCCAGTGTCCTGTATAATATAGTCTTAATTTTTTCACCCACAGGCTTTGATTTTGATCTGGACACTTCCACCACAAAACCCATACTTAATAATTAAAATCTTCATTTTTTTGCACCAAGTTCCCTCTTTCCCTTTCTGAAGCATTCAGGCACTGTGAACTGTTCCCTGAAGCCAAATCTATACTTTTTATTGTTATGTGAATATTCTGCTCATACTAGATATTACACTTTTACTTCCTATTCAATAAATATCCATGGCATTCAGCCCAGCAATGGGTATTAGTCTGTCAGAACACTAATTTATGATGAGAATAGGTTTATGGATCAAAAATGTGTAAATATGAAGAGCTGTGATTCTTCTGGGAGTTAAATTCTAAGCAAACATTCCCCTCCAAAATTTACTAAGTGCTGGTTTATCTCTGATTTGAGATGTGAGGTGATTTATGAACTTAGAAATGGACTCTTTGAAATTTTTCTTTCTGCATTTTGTGAGAATATATAAGCCATCAGGTTGTTGAGGATGAGAATGCATTTGAGTTACTTCACTGGGATATAGCTCAATATTAACTTTCTGGTCTGCTGTCTTACTGAACAATGCCTGTTCCACTGACAGTTCATTTAGATATTGTCATGGTGTTGGAAGCTTTAAAGGGGTTAATGAGGTATTTATTCCATTATTGTTATTGGAAATTACAGTGTCTAGAACACTTACACAAGAAGATTAAAGATAGATGCTTTAGACCACTTTCTATAGTCTGATAGACCATTATTTTCTGGTTCATAACACAAAATAGTACTTTTCATCAAGGAGCTCATATTCTCTAGATGATTCAAAAATTCACAGACCAAAACCAATGTGAAATATTAAGTTCCTAACACTTTTTTAACCCCAAACAAGTTATAATGCAAATGTTTTAATCAAAGAAGGCGAAATCACCGCACCCATTTCTCCCTGTGAAGTCTGACAATGAAAAGGGTGCCTTGAGAAGCTGGAGTAGACCTCCCCTAGCCTAGCTTCTACTTCCAGCTTAGTACATCTCACAAACTCTACTGCTTCTGATGGTTTGAGTTATTTGGTGAAGGATTTAAAACTTAATCTCTTCCCTTATCCTCAATGGAAAGATACTGAGTCTAGTCTTGCTCTCTTCATGGGGTTCCTTGGGGAGGTGACCAAGCATTTCATGCTGGAAGGACAGCTAGATTTTGTCCATGAATTGTGTGGTGTGTTTGAGATATAGATGGGTTCTTGTCCATGTGTGCCTTGTTATCCACACGAAAGTCCCAGCTGTAGTTTTCCAAACCTGAGGGCCAGGAAATCATCTCACAGCCCTTCAGACAGTTCTGGTTGTGCAATACGGTGATGGAGCAACCAAATCTCTGTAAGGGCTTTCTTGATGGTTGAGAATTAGCAGAGCCAATCTTCACAATCTTTCTTGCTTTCCTGATATATGCTGTTGCTGTGGCTTAACCCCAGCCAGCAACTAAGCCCCACACAGCTGTTTGCTCATTCTTCCCTGCTCCTTCCTGAGATGGGGAGGAGAACTGGAAAGAAAAAGTAAAACTCATGGCTTGAGATAGAAGCAGGTTAATAGGGCAGGAAAGGAAGAGGAAAAAAATATATTAAATACAAGTGAGTGATGCACAATGTAATTATTTGGCACCCATTGACCAATGCTCAGCTGGTCCCAAGCAGCTATCACACCCTTGTCCACCTTCTCCCAAGTTCATACACTGAGCATGATGCCACATGGTGTGGAATATCCCTTTGGCCAGTTTGGATCAGCTGTCCAGACTGTGTCACCTCTCTGCTCTTGTGCACTGCTGGCTGCCTTGCTGGTGGGCCATAGGAGAAGATGGAAAATCTTTGAGTGGGTAAACATTGCCTAGTAACAAGCAAAACATCAATGTGTTAGCAACAGCATTCTCATTCCAAATCCAAAACACAACACTATTCCAGCTCCTAGGAAGAAAATTAACCCTATCCCAACCAAAACCCAGGCTACTGTAAAAGAAATGATACTACCAGTTGTTTCACTAGATGATAGGTAGCTCCTGACAACTAAACCCTGAGCACATCTAACAACAGCTGAAAAGAGGGACAGCTAGGGAGAAGACTATCTCCATCCTTAAAAATAATCCAAAGATATATGGACATGGTGCTGGAAAGCTTGCTGTAGGTGATCCTGATTGAGCTGGTGACACTTCTTGAGCTGGTTGGGCAGTATTTCATCTAGGGGTCCCTTCCAAACTCAACTATTCTGTGATGCTTTGAAGTGCCCTTGAAGGCTCACGTGTTTCTCTGCACTCCTGGGTGCACAGGATGGGCTGGAGGCACAGCAGGGGATGTGCACCATAAATCACAGGGCTCCTTACTGCAGCTCCTTCTGCAGGGAAGCATATGTATGGAAAGCAGATGCCTGCCTAGCTCTGTTGAGAAGTGTGTGTCCCCTCTTCTTATGATGAGATTTGTTTCCCCACGCTCTTTGTTGTGAATCACAGAATCACAGGGGTTGGAAGGGACCCTGAGAGCCCATCGGGTCCAACCCCCTGCCAAAGCAGCTCCCCAGCTCATATTGCACAGGGCGGTGTCCAGACGGGGCTGGAATCTCTCCAGAGAAGGAGACTCCACACCCCCTGGGCAGCCTGTCCCAGGGCTCCCTCACCCTCACTGGGGAAAAGTTCTTCCCCATGTTGGTGCAGAACTTCCTATGCTCCAACTTGAGGCCATCGCCCCTTGTCCTGTCCCCACGGACACTGAGAAGGGGCTGGCCAATTCCCCCTGCATCCCATCCTTCAGATATTGATCAACATGAATAAGGTCCCCCCTTAGTCTTCTTCTCTCCAGGCTGAACAGCCCCAGCTCACTCAGCCTTTCCTCACAGGGGAGATGCTCCAGGCCCTTCCTCATCTCCGTAGCCTCCTCTGGACTCTCTCCAGGAGATCCCTGGCTTTTTTATACCAGAGTGAAGTAGCAAGCCTGGCAATGTTTATTTAATTTCTTGCTCCCTCTTTGCCTGGATACATTTAAGGGCAGCACAGTTCACCCATACAGCACTGTGCAGCACCTCAGTGTCACACAGGATGTGTCTGACTGAGCCCATGGGTGGGTCTAGGACTCCTGAACTCAGTTTGATATCTTCCACTCTAGATCTCCCCTTTGCCTCAGCATTTTCCTCCTAGACCCTCCCATGCAACGTCCTATGGGCAATTACAAAAATCAATCTGTTAGAAAGAAATTTTGGTGCCTCAGAGATTAGCAATCCCACGTCACTGTAGAGGAGAGATTCAGTCACCATTTAGTTTACAAGCCAAGCCTTACAGTGATCCTTGAAGACAGCAAGATAACAGGCTGCAAAACAGAATGTTCTAGAGCCAAGCTGTACTGGGAGATGTTCATGAAGCAGAAAACAATTTGACTGTGAGAGAAATTAGTTTTATTTTCATACAGCAGCACAATGCATGATCTGATGCAAAAATCACAACTTTATTATTATTATTACTGGAGAAAAACTCCTTCAACTGAGAAAGACAAAAATTCTAGATTAAAGGGGTTGGCTTTTTTTCCATTTATGAAGTGTAGATAGGTTATAAATCAGAAAAAACCAAGAAAACAAGAAAAAAAAAGTATTTATAGCTGATACACAGGTAGCAATACCAGTTTCTACTGGCCAGTACATCTGTGTGACTATTTCATCTTCCATGGTAACTTAAACACAAGAAAAAAGCCTTTACAGTTCAGGGCACTGCTGCCTGGCCAGAGATTGAGTGGGTTTGTAATAATTCATAGACCTTTCACTTTCATTTTTCTAGTGCTGAGGAATTACATTCTGCTATTAAAATGGCAATGTGAATTGCCTGGTAGAGTGTATATATTCTACCTGCTCAAACAGATAAATAGAGCAGGATGAGAACAGGGAGTTCTTAATAGCAGATGTTCTAAAGAACCCAGATGGCTTGAAAGAAAATAGCATGGTGTTTCCTCTCATTTGTTGGTTGTTTTTCAGGTGGGAACCCTTAAAGGACATAGCCTAACAAGCACTATTTATCTTCCCTGGGCACTAGTTTCCTTTTGTGCTAATTAAGAGCAAGACAGCCTTGGAGTGGAGAACCACAGAATCACAAGGTTGGAAAAGGCCTTTAAGATCATCAGGTCCAACCATTCCCATCCTAAGCTAAATCAGATCCCTAAGTACCTCATCTACCCTTTTTTAAACACATCCAGGGCAGGGACTCAGCTCCTCCCTGGGCAGCCTGTGCCACAGCCCCACAACTCTGCCAGGGAAGAACTTTTCCCTCCCATCTGAGCTGCCCCTGCCCTGGCCCAGCTTGAGCCCATTGCCCCTTGTCCCATCTCCTGTCCCCTGGCTGAAGAGACCATCGCCCACCTCTCTGCACCCTCCTGGCAGGGCAGTGGAGGTGGGGAGACGGTCTCCCCTCAGCCTCCTCTTCTCCAGGCTGAACACCCCCAGCTTCCTCAGCTGCTCCTCAGAGAATTTGCCCTCCAGACATTGCACACATCATCTCCCCAGCTCAGCCCAGTAGGAACTTTGTATGTGGCCATCTGAAATGGGTGGTTGGGAGGTTGGATAAGGTGTTGGGTATCGGCTGCCAGATCTGTGTGTTGAAGGCTTGAGAATGTCCCAGGCAGACACCCTGCAGCAGCAGGTGGGCCCAGTTTGAGGGCACTTTAGGGGAGGTTTGGATCTACTCAGTTATTCACTGGTGTTAGTTTTAACACTCTCAGCTACCCTGGCAGTATCTGGAGTACAAGCATCCCTGAGGATGAGAGTTTGGTGGAGCTCATGGGAATTTCTGGTGGTCCTTCCTTCCCAGAGTCAGCACTCTACCTGGTGTTTTTCCTTTCTGCTTTCAGAAATTACTGGTTTCCCTGCGTGGCTAGCAGGAGCATGGTGAAGAAAGTGAGGGTTTCTGCTGGGGATTTCTTTCTTAATGGTAGACAATGCTTAGCTGAGACTTCCAACTATAATAGAAAATGTTTCCATTAAAGATAATGGGAAGAACTGGGTTGGGAGAGGTTCCTGGGAGGAGCTGATGTGTGTCTATTGGTTTCTCTTCCATACGTGGGCTTCGACTGGTTTACGTGTCTGTGATTGCAACAAATTGAGGAGCCAGCACATGAGGCTGAGAACTAAAGAGAACGTTGAGAACTGAACAACCTGTAAGAATAGGCAGGATCAGATAATAACAAAATACTTTTTTTTCTTGAACTTTTAGCCTATTTCCATTAAAATATCATGATTCTCACACCCCAGTTTAAACTGCTGTACTCAATGTTAAAGAAAAAACTAAAAGGCAGTAAGTAACCTGTCTCTGAACTGTTTTATTCCTCAAGTGGGACATGGAGTCAGCTACCAAAAGCCAACCCAAAACAAAAAACCACCAAAAAACCCCCCATTCCTTGGCCTTTTTCTCTTCAGACCCTGATTTGTTCATCAGTGATCCCAGCCTTATATTCTCAGCCCTCCATCAGCAGCTATGAGCTGTCAGCCTTGAACTTTCATTAAAAAATCCCAACTACAATGCTTTGTGTGGACTAAGGGACATAACTCACTGATGTTCCCAACATAAGCTGAGATTTGTGCATACTAAGAGCCATGCATGTTCCCAAGAACAATGCCATGCTCTTGGCATCCTCATAAACCTCCAGACAAGTCTGCAAAACATCCAGTCATTCAGTATTATTTTTTCCCTCTTTTTTTTTTTTCCTAAAGAAACCCTAAATCTTGCACCTTGCATTTTACAGACTGATAAGTGTCCTGACACTGCAGAACCTAGAGTAGATTGTATCAACCCTCATTCTTTCCCTTGCAGTTGTAGCCTTGCAGTATGTGACACGCCATTCATAATACGAGCAGGAGTGTGCAATACAGAACACCAGCCTTTTGTTAGTGGACAGAAAATGGGAGCTCAATTTTAAAATTGATTTTGGGAGAGGGAGGGAAGGCAAGAAATGGATATTTATTCATTTCTGCTGCTAGTAAAACTCTTCACTTTCAAATTTATAAAAGCACCCACCTTTGGAGCTCCATCTCAGTGTCTGTCTCAAGCTGCACTGGTTTCCACAAGCAGTGCATCAGCCTTCTGAGTTTCTTCACTGCAAATTATAAATTCAGCTGTAAAGGACACAGAATAAATATTGCTCTGTGGGCTGGCAGCATCAAGTGTGAGGCCTACTTCTCTGTTCAGGTTGGGGTATGTCTGTAAGGAACAACTCTGATGAAGTCAACAGAGTTGAACTAAGTTAAAAATACTTTTAAAGAAAGGCTGGGATTGATTCTGCTTTATTAAACTCCTGCCAGGTGAATTATCCCATCCTGTGTCTTTGCAGTTGCTATAATGTGTAAGGTGCCACGAATATTTTAAACAAATATTCTAAGGCTAATTACTAAATTGGGCAGGTTAAACCATCATAAATCAAGGTTTACACCACTGAAGTCAGTGGTACTAAACAAGTCTCAGGATGCTGTAAAAGGAGGAAGGCTCATGAGCTGCTCAGCCTATCAGAAAAAATGAACAGTGCCAGTTCAAAAATTATCTCAATTGCATTTGAGATGGGTGTTGTATAGGTGGGATGTAGGACAGGTCTTAATTTAGACTACACTGCTCTAGTTTCACTGGTGAAAGATGTAGAACTGTTGGAGAGGGTTCAGAGGAGCCACGAAGGTGATCAGAGGGCTGGAGCGGCTCCCCTATGGAGAGAGGCTGAGGGAGCTGGGCTGGTTCAGCCTGGAGAAGAGAAGGCTGCGGGGGGACCTCATTGCAGCCTTCCAGTCCCTGAAGGGAGCAGAGGAACAGGAGGGGAATCAGCTTGTTCAAAGGGCAGAGACTGGCAGGACAAGGGGGATGGAGTGAAGCTGAAGGAAGGAAGGTTTAAATTGGATATTAGGGGGAAGTTCTTTCCAGAGAGAGTGGTGAGGGGCTGGAACAGGCTGCCCAGAGAGGGGGTGGGTGCCCCATCCCTGGGGGTGTTCAAGGCCAGGTTGGCTGGGGCCCTGGGTAACCTTCTGTAGCTCCAGGCCTGGAGGTTGGTGTCCCTGCCTGTGGCAGGGGGTTGGAGCTCTGTGATCCTTGGGGTCCCTTCCAACCCAGACCAGTCTATGATTCTGAGTCTATGTTCCTGGTGGGAAGGACAATTTATGCACTTTGGGTATATCTTCATTTTTCTGACTGCCTACATAACTTCTGCCTTAAGAATACGTTGGTCTGATTTGTGTGTGGGGACAACCTTGTGTCTGGTTTATCTAATGATTATTGAAAGCTTAGTCACTTTGCCTATATAATTGCTACATTTGCAGTTGCAAATCAAATGTTGCCGATTAGGATTACTGGGAAAAATCCTTTCAGCTGCAGCAGCTCTGCATATAAATGTGTGATGGCATTTTCAATGCTGGGGAATGCTACAGTCCAGGAGTACTGGAAAATAGTTTTATTCCCATAATATGTAAAAGAATATGCTGTAGTGGTATTAATCATTGAGAGAACGATTGAAGTAATTGTTTTGCTAGGACATTGTGTTACAACTCATGAGCAGAAAAATTATCCATGACATCACAAGGAAATTAATTCTTCTAGATTAAATATTACTATTTCTACACTGACCTGTATCTTTCAGACAAAATAATTTCAGGGTTTTTTTTACTTTTTAGCTATTTAGGTGTGGAACCTTCTTTACAGAGTTGTAGACTTGAACTAGTTTGATTTTACCAGTGATTGCTCTTTATTATTTTGTTCACTTTTTCTTATCTTTCTGTTGACTAATAAATATCTGGAGATGAAAAGAAGGTCTCTGCCAGTGAGAAGTGCATTCTGTATGCAGAAATGCATTCTGAAAGGCAAGAGCTGGCTCAGGCTGAGTTTTGTGGTCCTTGTGAATTTATTCACAGGTTTTGTGAGATCTTCAGAAATGACCCTCAAGGCCATTGACTTTTGTGAGTCAGTTTTCCATGGCTGGGAAATCGGGTGTCTCAAGAATTCAGTATTGAGCACTTTGCTTTGAAAGGACCAGCTTAGGTGTAGCACTGAGCAGTTACTCTCCTGCTCCTCCTGTTGTATTGTGGCTGTAGATCTGGAATTTAACAGTTTCAGTGCGATTCCTTGGGCTGTTGTCTACATCATATATTCCACCCCCAAATAACTTCTGTAACTATCAATCACAGAAGAAACTAAGCTACAAATACCTTCTCATTTCCTTAGACTTATACCCCAGGCCATGGCTGAAGCATTTTAGCACAACGATGGGTATTTCACGACTGATAGTTGGATCATTAAAAGCTTGAAACTAATCACTAGCTAGTGGTATACTTGAAGTAGTCTTGCTCATTTAAAATCTTGATTAAACCCATCTTTAGGCAGAATATCTATAGCAAAAAAAGAAAGAAAATAATCATTTTGATTCCTTGTAACATTAAAAAAAATTATAATTTCTTTTCCCTTTACTAGTAATGTTCAAATATATTATAAGTAACAAAAATATTGTGCTTTTAGCTGCTAGCATGCTTCACCCAAACCAGAGCTTCTAAGGCAAGCCCTCTTGACCTATTTGCTGTGGTTTGCTAGGTTTTCAAGAAAGAAAGACAGGAGCCAGCGTGGCTGCACTGAAAAGCTCATGGGAAGCAGTAAGTGATCTCAATCTGCTATGTGCAGCAGAGAATCAGCTGTGAACAAGTTTTAGACACCCTAGTCTCCAAGCTATGCATGATTTATGGGGGCATCTAACCTTAAGAGCAATGTGAACAGACCACTGCAGTGATTAAATCCTATTTGAATGTTTTGTTAGGATAGTTCATGACAGGACAAAGGGCTCCTTATTCCCTTGCGACAACATCTCAGGCACAGCCTTCCTCCCTTGGCTTCTCTGTACTAATCACTCCTAAAAGCTAAATAACAGAGGTTTCTGCAAAAGCCTGAAGGAGGAGTCCTAAGGCAAACGGTTAATGCCTGATCTCCCAGACACAGGGCTAATTAACTGAATCTTTAAAACATCCTGATGGGGATTTTCTGCATGCAGGTATTATCAATTACCCCATGAATTCAAGAGCTGCAATTCCCGGTAATTAACACCACGTATTCATTGTAGAGGACAGGACTGTACAAGGGGAAATAGCTGCTGCAAACGTGAAATTTTCCAGTTAAATTGTGCCTTTGAATAAAGGAGATCCATACGTTGAGGATCAAGACAAAGAAGTGTAACATGCTCTGTGCGTGATACACAGAGATAGCAGGTGATAAGGGTATAGGGAATAAAACAGACAGATACATTACACTTCCAGACTGGCATCTGCACACTTCTCCACACACATATTTGCACATGCAGTGCCATCATACACATTTTCTGTCTCAGAGGACATGGGCAATACGAGCTCCCCTCACGAGAGAGGGAAGTTGCCACGCTCGTCTCATCCCAAGTTTCAGTGAGTGCAGGGACTGCTGAAGGCTGTGTGAGCTGAAGATGGCAGGTTAGCTATTAGCAGCTAACACACATCCCAGGCCACGGAGCACAGGAAAGCTGAGCTCATTTTGGGATGCAATTTTCAGATGTAGGGAGCTTAAAGTGAAATATTTGAACGTGTGGCTAAGGCACACTAATGCTAGCTTGATGCCAGTCTGGCTAGTGAATTACCACTGGGATGCACAAACCAGGGGTTTCAGTGACTATGAATTTGGATGGTCATAGGTAAGTAAAGATTAGGCTCTCGGCTCAAACCTGAAGACAAGTTATTCAGCGTGGGCTCTATTGATTTTCCAAAAGAGTAACGAGTTTTCTCTTCACATCTCTTATTCAGTTGGCTTCCCAAGGTTCACAACCGAAGGGAGCATTCCTGTGCATCGCCTGTAAAACAGGGTTAGGAGACACATTAGTTCTTCTCTGGTCTCTGTTGTGATGCAAAATGCACAAAGACAGATCATTTTAAAAGCACAGGATGTGCAGAGGCTGCACAACCAGCAGTAAAATTGCATCCAGGTTTTCCTAAGAATATTCAGGCTTTCGATTGTCTAGGTGGGTCCTGGGGCTGACTAATCTTGGTCCTGAGATGGACTAATCTGCCCTCTCCGGCTGACCCCTTTTCTGGCTTACTCTCAGTGAAGGCACTGGTGCTAATGCAATGAGGATTATTATATTTTTAGCTCATCTCAAGAGGTTTCCAAAGCTATATGTTATAAATTGCCACAAATGTATGTTATATGTTGCCACAAATACTTGTGTTACTGACTGTAGATATGGTTTGGTTTGGGGGGAAGCCTTTATTGCTAGCAGTGTTTCTGAAAGCTAGGAGTGTCAGTTCCAAATGATTCAGTCATTAGAATGGTTTTGGTTAAGCAGAGAGTCCTTAACCAAAAAATAACCACAACAAATTCACTAAATGATATTAAAGAACTGCAAGCCCAAAGTGGTTTTTCTGCACTGCAAACTGCCTTGGTGAAGTCTGGATATCACACAGCTGTCAGTTTTGCCATCCAATAGCATAGATCTCTCAGGCAAGGTAGGTAGGCTTAGCATGGCCTCAGGCTGCACCATGACACCACCATGAACGATGTCTTATTACTGACCTGAACTGGTTATTCAGAGACATTCTTGTTATACTTAAACTCCAAGCCCTAACATTACTGGACAGAGTCAGTGATTTAACTCTTAACAGGTGGTAGAGTTTAGGCCAGCCAAAAAAAAATGATCTTTGCAATTTGTTCACTGGAAACTCGCACGAATTCAGGATTCAATGAATCAGTTTTTCCATCAGACTTTCTTACTTATTTTATCCCCCATGACATTTAAATTGCACCCCTGATGTAAATGTTCCCCAGAACCTCTACCCTGGGTACACTTTTACGGGAAGTGAAGTCAGCAGATTGTTCTTACCTTTGACTTAGTATCTTCACCTCCAGAGTGTGGCTTGTGCTGATTCTGTCAGTGATTTTTCCTTGTGGTATCTCCTAAAGGCACTACCTGGGGTTAGACCCTGGTTGCACTATGGATCCTGGCCACATTGTGAAGACTCAAGGACTATAAACCAGAAATGAGTTTAACTAATGTTTTGAATTAGGTCCCTGGAGATTTTCCTTTTGCTTTCTCTCTGTTCCATTCTTTGGTTTGGTTTTCTCTAGTGTTTTATTTTCTGATAGGTCTAGAGAAGAGAAGGCTGTGGGGGGACCTCATTGCAGCCTTCCAGTCCCTGAAGGGAGCAGAGAAACAGGAGGGGAATCAGCTTGTTCAAAGGGTAGATAATGGCAGGACAAGGGGGATGGGTTAAAGCTGAAGGAAGGAAGGTTTAAATTAGGTATTAGGGGGAAGTTTTTTACAGAGAGAGTGGTGAGGGGTGGCTGGAACAGGCTGCCCAGAGAGGGGGTGGATGCCCCATCCCTGGAGGTGTTCAGGGCCAGGCTGGGCAACCTTGTGTAGCTCCAGGCCTGGAGGTTGGTGGCCCAGCCTGTGTCAGGGGGGTTGGAGCTCTATGATCCTTGGGGTCCCTTCCAACCCAGACCAGTCTGTGATTCTATGTGCACACACATGCACACGAGCAATCACAAGTGAGCAGCCTAATGATGATGACAGTAGTCTCTTTGTCTCTTGAGACCGACTTATCTAATAATTTTCTGGTATTTTCCTTCAGCATGTTTTTCTTTGCCTTTCTTCTCTGCAAAGTAAAGGGGAGGGGAAGAGTTGGGGACTTTTTATATTTGGGGTTTCCCTTGAATCAGCTTGGGGGGTTTTTGCTATGTGTATGAATATAGGTATGATGGGCATCTCCCTAATCAACCCGCTATCTCTGCTTATTATATGCAATTTTAGTTCCTTGCACCCTGTTAACATAGGCTCTTAGTGCAGCTGGTGAGTTTTAAAATCATCTCGGAGTGCTTCACTGGACTGAAGAAATAATTAATTGAAGGCTCTCAGCACGTGCTAAGTAGCTCGGTTGAGTCTGAAGATCTGAACAATTGCTTTGTTTTTTCCTTTCCTTATCACCATTAGCCATTTTCGCTGGATAGAGATACAAAATAACTAGCCTTTACAGTGAGCCATTAAACTGTCATTTGGGCAACTGTGCATGAAGAGGCATCAGATAACGGTCAGTGCTGGAGTAGAACAGGGTTTGTGAATCATAGCTGTCTCCACTGTACTTAAATCACATTCACCACTGGTGCAGTCAAGGGTTTCATTAAAGGGAGAAGCATTCATCTAGAGAAATATATCCAAAAAATGAGAGTAAATAAAAGCCTTACATTTTTCTCTATTTCTCTTCATGTTTTATTTACCACAGTGGGGGCTTAACAAGGTAGCAAATGTAAAGAGCAGTGAGATAACCATGCAGAAGAGGATCCTGAAAATGAACACGGTGACATTTTAAAAGAGACATTCCACACTGGGGCAGATTTAGGTGCTTCTTTTATTTACAGAGCACTTAGGGGGATGGTGGAGGGGAAGCTGTGAATGTATTTCAGTGGGGAAAGTGCAAAACTGACTAAAAAATATAATCTACCTCTGCAGAGACATGCATCTGGAGAGAGGAAGTGATTTCTGTTGAGAAACAGGATTTCTCCCCCTCCACTTATAAAACATGCAGAAAATAACAATAGTCACCTGCGTATTATTGGTGTTAATTCGTTATGTGATGCTGCCTGAAAGGTGCTAATTACCACACACAGGGAAATCGCAGTCTTTGCCCCCCAAGAACCTGCAGTTTAAATAATGACGGTCTCTGCAAGTGAACAAAACCCAGAAGGTGCTATGGGGGCTTGGGGAGAGGGGAAGGGGCAAAGGCCAGGAGGCTACAACAGCATGACCATGTGCCTTCTCCAGCCTGTCTCTGATAATTATGGTCTGAACCTTTTAATAATGTAAAAAAAAAAAAAAAAGGGGGGGTTGGGGGTGTTTGTTGTTGAAATGAGGTGACAGAGAACAAGGTTTTACATGCGAAGGGTGAGGGGCAGAGAGCCTGAGTCTGAATTATATGATGGTGAAAGCACAAAGAGCCTGGGGGTAAGGAGTAAAGCAGAAATGGGTGGTGCAGCAGGAGACCTAGACCTGCCTGAAATCTGTGTGCTGAATTAAAGTGTGCTTTCCTGTGCTGCCTTCCTTCTGCACTTCCTCAGCAAGGTTGCTTGGGCTGTTCTCAGCCAAAAGCACCTCAACACACTGGGAACAGGCACAGGCTCCCCAGAGAGGGAAATCCATGAGCCACCGCTCCTTTGCTGCAGAAATGTAGCTCTTCCTAAGAAATAATGGGGCTGAAACTTCCCTTGCTGCTGCCAGAAGGAGGAGGATAATTAATCCATCCAGTGACTCCTCCTCAAAGCAGGTCACTGCTGCTGGCCCAGCCATGTTGATCAAATATTCTTCTTTTCGAGTTGGAACTGGTCATCAGCTGCCCCTGACCTGCTTGCCTTGCAAGAGGGGGTACTCTCACCCTACGCAGCAGGTGATCATCTCACCTCCTTGGGGGACCTAGCCCTGTTACCAGTGCTCTGTGAGAGAAAGGAAAGATGCTTGGCATCTCCTCTCTCCCCGTACAAGCACAACAGGCAGCAAGATTTATTCTCTGGGTCTCACATTCAGCCCTCTCTAATGTAATTACCAGATGCTGGGCTTTATACAGCAATCTCTTAAGTACCTATAAACTTAAGGCCAGAAATCACATCACAACCCTTCTCCGAGTCACTTGGACCACGTCCTTTGTTACTGTGTGTAGTGCATCACCATTGGCATGAGATGGTTGTGAAAGACTGCTGAATTCAGGGTTTTCCTTGGCTTTTCATGGTTTGAGTGAAGCAAACTCACAAGGAAAATTTGCCCTGTGGTTTAATGGCATCTCAGTCACTTGGGGGCCTGGCTGTCTGGGCTTCATGGATCTATGAGTTTAGGGTATAATTCTCCACTGTCATAGAACAACTGAAAAATAGTGAATAGTTCAACCAAACCCCTAGATTTACAAAAAGAATTTGATTTGAATCCACATATTAGTGTTGTTACTTAGTTCTGTGTCTGCAGAGGTCCCCCTGACTCCACCCAGCCTCAGTGCTCAATGTATAAGCTATATGGTCACCTTTAAAGGCTTTTGCTGTGTGAGCACAGCTGTGCCTAGCTGGGGGTAGCAGTGTTGCAGCAGATCGCTTCTCTCCCTGCATTTCACTCCTGAGCACATCTCTGCTCACGCTGTGTTTATCATTGGTGTACGGGATGACTGGCTGCAGACAGGCACGGACCAGAGGAAATGGCGATGGAAGGTCTCGGCCTGCACGCACACCCGTTCCATAGGGAGCCTTGGGTCAGGGGTGCTGCATGAAATCTGGGCAGTGGTGCAGATGTGGTCACAGACCGGCTTACAGACTCTGGGTTTGCCCAGTTGATGCCCTAAGTGTAGCAAGCTCTGAGATGGAAAACAAGGCCATGGCTGGGGTGGGCCAAGTAGCAGTACAGAATTGAGCTCGGGCAGTCGGGCCTAGGAGGTGAACAGTTTCCTCTGAGCTTTGGCTTCTCTTTTAAACAAAACAAAACCCCCTCTGACCCATTTCTTTTTACTTAATAAGGAAACTCCAGGATAGAAATTCTGTAAATTAACAATAGAGTTAAGCAGTAGTCTAATCAGGGGGAATTTCTATAGTACTTGGAGCTTAAATCTTGATTCCCTGGAAGTTGAGGACAAAACCCCTGTGGCTACAAGGTGAGCCAAAAATTTTCCCCCCCAGACTAGGATTTCTTCTTGCCTCAGCTTCTTGCATCAAATGTTGTCGGGTAGTGTGTTTCTTTCTGTTCCAGTGCACAGCCCTAATTCTACTCTGCAGCGTTTCAGGGCTCTAACATTGTAAAATGTAGGTTCAAACATGATCTTTTTCCATAGGAATGTGTTAAACAGGCCATGAAAAGCCAGCATGATCAAAAGATGTTCTATGAAGTATTGATATTTCGCTGCTTCTTACCTTGAGCTTCTTCAGTAATTCACCATATCAGAAATACAATATTTGTAAGTTCTTTTTCATAAAGGTCTTTATGGGTTTGGAAATTTAAACACCGCGAAGCTGAAGTTGAATTGGAAACCAAAAGTCTCTAAGCTTGTACATCTTAGGAAAAAAAAAATTCAATTAAGTGGGATTTTAGCTGTTTCAATAAAATTGGACTCTCCCTTTTCAAGATAAGGGTCCTATAGAGCTGAAGCAACCTTTATGTGGCAGGAATATCCACTTCTACTAAACGTATAATCCTAGCTCAGGATACAATACACACAACAGGAAATCAATGTATAGTAGAATCAATTTGAAAATATAAAATAAACTAATATATGAGTGGAAAATTGACTTCCTATGGATTAAAAGCTGCACAAATGGTAGAAAAATCTGGCTTTTTAACAGGGTGGGTGGTAATAATAATGCAACTGATTAACTAGCTGGACTCAGCTGCTGTGTGTGCACATCGATGGTTCTTTTTCCTTTGGTAAAAGGATTCAAAGAGGAAGTAATTTATTGGTGTACTTTGCTCAGTGTTTGTCATTGAAAGGATGCAAAGTGTGTACAGCAGAGTGGAAAAAAAAGGGAAAAAAGTGAAAGATACAGGATGTATTATTTAAAGTATCAGCACCATAAACAGTGTAGGATTACTGCAGCAATCCCATTACAGCTGTGGGGATATATAAATGTTTCCATTATGATTATCATTGAGGAGTTTAGAAGTCAGCCAGTGAGATTTTTATTTTTCAAGGGAATTTAATGTTTGTGTAATGCTGTTGGAAAACAGATTGACAGGCTGGAAACTAGAAGTCTTTTTATTTGCTGACATAACAGATACAATTGGACATAAAAGGAAAGCAGCTCCCAGTTTGCCCAGTACCATCCTCAGTCCTGCCATCGGCAGGTCCTGCTACGTATGATATTTCAGGTCATTTTTTGTCCTTGGTACCTCTCTGCTAATCCTTCTCAGGGAAAATGAAGTAAGGACAAAATAAATTGAGACTAGAAAGCTATTAAGAATGGGCCATAGAGATGAATGTTTGGTTTCTCCATTTTTGATACAGTGCAAAAGGACAACAACAACATCATAAACTTCATGTTTAGGAAACATTACTGTTTGGTCACAGGAGGGAGAAAAGGATCAGTCCTCCTTCCTGAAGCTAAGCCTAACTGGGACAAGATGACCTATCAGCTGGCTGCCCAGTGCAGGGAAACTGAGATACGAATTCTCCACATCTCTCGGTTTCACTGGGGAACATTAAATCCATATACCACTACTTGATACCACTGGCATTAATTTAGCTTGCCCACAGCTATGATATAGACAGAGGAACTGTTACAGGCACATGGTTTCTCTCCCACCACATGATTATGAATGCACAAATTAAGCGGGGCTTGAATCCATATTTAAATATTTATTAGACTCATAAAAGTGCTTCATTAATGGACATAGAGACAGAAAAGAAGGAAAGACCCAACAAATGTGTAGACTTGGCTTGTCTGTGTTTGGCATTTGTCCAAAATACAGCATTTCCAGACTGGTGGCATGCAGAAAGACCCAAATCTGCTGTATCCTGCAGTGGAGATCCACCTGATATGATGCCATGCCAGAAGGGGCCACCTTTCTCTCTGTCCTCTTTGTCCCTCAAAAGACTGTGTGTGGAGGTATGTAGCTTCATTTGAACAGGTTACATGAATCCCATATAACATCCTCACATAGACAAGCTCAAAAACCCAGGCAGGAGATGAGCATTGAGAGAAAAGGCTGGCAAGAGAAGTGAGCCAGAGTGAAAAACAGTGGTGAATAAGGTATGGAGTGAACAGTATATACTAGTGTTGTCTCTGTGGGTGAACTATTCTGCCTTGGGACCTCCATCAATTGTACAAATGCAGCTTGTATCCATGTGTAAAGGTCTTGAGCTCTTCTGAAACTTGAGTTATGTCCTCATTGGAATATGGCACCGATGCTAAGGATCAGAACTCTTTATTTTGTATATCCAAAAAGCAGCTGGGCTCAGGCCATGAGACACGCAGTGTCTTACAGCCAGGGTAAGTTAATATGGAAGTCCAGAATACTTTTGATTCTTACAGGACTGGGGTTGAATTGATTGCCACTATTCTAAAAACCTTTAATTGTTGATATTTTTCTTTTATTTCTCATCTCACAAGAAGGACTTATGAGCAACATAAAGCAGATGTGGAAGGGGGAGGTAAGCAGATTGCTGGCACTGGACCGATCCATTGGGATGGAGTTTCATGAGTTAGAAAATGTATGGACACACAACTTTGCTTCCTGATCCCAGGGTCTCAGCTCAGTCATTGGAAAGTGTGTTTGTGCAGATGAAGTCACAGACTGGGTCAGAGTAGGATCCATCAGACTACTGAGCTCTTGTCAACTAAATGTCGACATGTTCTGAGTAGATCTTTTCTTCAATCTTTGTGTAAACATCTCACTGATATGTATGGGAAATTTGCTGTGTGTGGAGTGGAAGCATATTATTTTACATTAATATCTGATATCATTTAAACTAGAAATTATTCACAGAATCACAAGGTTGGAAAAGACCTTTAAGATCATCAAGTCCAACCATTCCCATCCTAAGCTAAACCAGATCCCTGAGCACCTCATCTACCCTTTTTTAAACACACCCAGGGAAGGTGACTCAGCCCCCTCCCTGGGCAGCCTGTGCCACAGCCCCACATCTCTTTCAGGGAAGAACTTTTCCCTCCCATCTGAGCTGCCCCTGCCCTGGCCCAGCTTGAGCCCATTGCCCCTTGTCCCATCTCCTGTCCCCTGGCTGAAGAGACCATCGCCCACCTCTCTGCACCCTCCTGGCAGGGCAGTGTAGGTGGGGAGAAGGTCTCCCCTCAGCCTCCTCTTCTCCAGGCTGAACCCGCCCAGCTCCCTCAGCTGTTCCTCACATGATTTGCCCTCCAACTCCTTCACCAGCTTCCCTTCACCAGTTCCTCTCCATAGAATGGGTTTGGCACCTCTGACATAAATTCCACATGTTGAGAGCTATAGAAAATGATAGACAGATCATGTGGGTCTTGACATCCAGAAGGGGAGTTATTGGGTGAGTACTTTAGGGTGTTGGAATAGTTATTCTTTAGTGCTAGATTTATTCTGTTGCCTACACCTCGTGTAACAAATGGCTGCTCCTCTAAACCGATCTTGGTGTCAAGAAGAAAGTAGTCCAGATTTTTCTTTGTTTGTAGGGTTGCAACATAAACATCCTCAGCTTTCAATGATCAAGAAAGTGCCTTGCAATCTGTATTCACCACAACTGGCAGATCATTTTGTACTCAGTAATTCCATGGCACTTTTCACTTTGCTTTATAAGGGTGGAGGAATCTCTGAAAAAAAGGGCGTACCTAGAGAATATATATATTTTTAATGAAGACTAAATCTGCTAAACCTTCCAATTGAGAAGTGATGAAAACCCAGCTTGGTATCTTAAACAAGTCAGATAACCAAAAAAACAGTAGAGACTTTTAACACCTTATTAGCTGCATTAAGAATTGTTACTGCAATTGATGTTACAGGATATGTGATGTATTCATGTAATGAACTGCTTTTCAGCCACCCTGAAATGTCTCATATGTCAGTCTGGAGGCTGTGATCCTCCAAACAGATAGGAGTAATGAAGGTGTGTCTAGCACTAACTGAGCATGGAGTGCATTTTAAAAAATGAAAACAATAATCATGCTAAATAGGAGTGTTGGTTGAAGCCATTAGTATCTATCAGATGAGCTGTAGAAGCATTGACAGAAAGAGTTTAATATATTGTCAAGGGTGGTTTCTAAAGTGTTTCAACCTTATAGGGTCTGAGAGGCTTCAGAAGGCTGGCTGAGCCTTTTTTCAGTCTTGTGAGGTCCTTTCTCAGGGACAGCAAAGTTTAGGATGTGGGAATGCCACCCAAAGAGCCCTGAATGGCTTGATGACTGTTCCAGCTCCAAGGCAGCATCTTGTACCTACCTACAAATCCTCCACATCTGCCTGCATTGGCCACACTGCCTCATGCCTTCTGCAGCCTCTGTGTGTGGGGAGGCAGCTCTGTCTGTCTGTTGGGTGATGCTGTAGCTGCAGGGGCAACAAGAGCAGAGAAAACATGGAAATAGCATTGCAGGGAAAACTTGGAGATACTCTTTGGTGCTGAGGACAGCTTCTAGGAGCACTGAAACCTGCCTCCTCTCTTCAGATCAGCATCAATGTGTACCTACATTCTCCCTGGCTTTCCATAATAGGTGGGTGATTAAATTTATTATAGTCAAGGATGTCTCTTAAGGAACAGACACCTCATTGATGCAAGGAAGGCTTGTGGGGAATTTATTATATAGTCACACTGCTAAAAATCACTGTTTCAAGTGTTGATATAGGAAAAAATGTTTTGAAGAGGCACATACACCCAAGGAAGCCTTCTCAATCATGAAGTATAACTAAAGCCTGAGCTGAGATTTTGGCTGACAGATGACCAGCTCTGTTCCACCCATTGTGCTGCAACATGTCCTTATACCTCAATTTATCAGCAATAAAACTCAGCTTGCCTAATCCCCATGTTAGCATAAATTGCAGCATTGTAGGCACAAGGCATTTGATAGCCCAGCTCCTGAAAACCACAATGCTGCACTGCACGTGGGGGTTTTTGTGGCTCCCAGCCTGTTTCCCACTCATCAAATGACTCCCCAAAAACACATGGTGCAGTATGTATGGACCTTGAACTCTGTTAGGTGGGGAAAATATTGTTGTAGCAGGACATGTTGCTTCTACATCTTCCTGGTGGGTACAAGGTGGACACAGTTCTTGGCAAGGAGATAGGTAGGTAGGTAGGTAGGTAGATGATAGATATTTGATTAAGCTGTCCTGGAGTGTTTAATCATCACAGCACAAATGGTGCAATGAGTGCTTTAAAGGCACATAGATCAACACCTTTTGAGCCCCAAAGAGGTCAGGGATGCGCTTCTGAAAGCCTGACTTGGTGTGAAGCCCAATGTCTGAGGCCTCTGTCCAGCATCATGAGGACAATTTGAGAAGAGCTGACTTGATCAGATCAGCAACCACAGCAACAAAACAAAGAGGAGGGATTAGCAAAAGGTTTTTGGAGGAGGGACAGCTAGAATCAAAAAACCTATCAAATGGTTTTGAAATGTTTCTCTGTTGTATCTGCATTCTATTTAAATGGTTACATACACAGGGACTATGGGGTGTTGAGCCAGGGAATGAAATATGAATGCAAATAAAAGCTTGCTGGGCTCATAGGAATCTTTGAACAGGGTCTGGTGGGACCACAGAAGCCCTTAAAGCACATTTTAAAATTCAGTTCAATCCAGAGGTTGGGTTAAACACATTGTGAAAGGGTTTCTGAAGAGGAAACAGTGTGCAGATTGGCTCTCAAATAAGTGGGAGCAGAGGAGGATTACTATTATATTTATTCCAACCTTTATATAATTGTACTCCAATGTATACACATTATTCATATTTATTTGTATGCAGCAGCCCATATGCTGCTGTCATGCACTGGGGTCCTATTTTGCCAGCCACTGTCCAAACCTATAATAAAAAAAAGGCCCTATGAGTTTCTACAGTCTCAGCAGATGATTTGGAACTACTATATTGTTACTACTGATTCTTTATAGTTCCTCTGTGTGGTTAGAAGCAGTTACAGAAATTTCTGTGAGAAAAAGAAATAAGTCTTAGTATGAGTTGGCTGGCATTCATCCATGAAGATTTAGTTACCTAATTTATAAACATTTAGTAAATATGAATTAATCTTGACATGGTGGGTTTTGTGCTGAATGAAATAATCATACTTACAGTCCGTAATGCACTTGGACAATAGGTAAATTAGTCCTTCATTAAAAAATCATGAAGGAAAATGCATAATCTGCAGCAATGCCCAGAGGAAAAATTACAGTTATTTGAAATAAAAACACTATTGTTAGCAAATTTGTAGAGGTTGGGTTTCAGTTTGGTTGGTTGGTGGGGGTTTTTTTCCAGTGTTATGGATCTCCCTGTGTATTTTCTCTATCATGAGATTTCCAGTTGAGAGTCTTCACTAAATACCCAGGGTTTAATTGGAACTCAGAGGTAGAAAAACTGTAAATCTCCTCTCAGTCATTTGTCTCTGCACTGGCTGGTTCTCAGTAGCAGACAAAACAGTATGTGCTTTTACATCTGATTAATGCTAAGGAAAGCTGTGATTAAAACATCCTTGAGTTCTTCTGTCATACAGCACAGTTTAAAAATGTGAATTATCCTTCAAAACAGCACAAGTGGTGCCATTGCACATTAGCATAACAGCAAACCTTATTTACACAAGCACAAATGTTGTGTAAATTGGCCTTTAAGTGGGTTTTAAATGGCAATCACTTGGTAGGTGTTTTCAGAACTGCTAAATAAAAAAAAATAGCTATAGTGCAATATTTTACAAATGAATACTTTTAATGGGCCTATTTTCAATTGAATTGACTATTAAAACAATGAAGGCAGAAAATGACAACAGTTATTTAATCTGGGATGCAATATAAATACTGGAACATTTTTGAATTGTTCAGCATCTTGTAGCAGAAAGTATTTGTGAAAGTCAAGTGGTTATTATGCTTAGGAACTCCCTGCTTTGACTTTCCATCATGTGCAGGTTGGAAGCTTGGGGACATACACAGGGAAGGGGCAACAGAAATTCAAGCTGAGAGTCCCTTTGCATCATTTTCCCAGAGTGCAGGCAGGGCTGGTCTAGTACTCCTCATGCTGAGGAATTACACAGAATCACAAGGTTGGAAAAGACCTTTAAGATCATCACAGAATCACACAGAATCACAGAATCAAGTCCAACCATTCCCATCCTAAGCTAAACCATATCCCTGAGTACCTCATCTACCCTTTTTTAAACACATCCAGGGAAGGTGACTCAGCCCCTCCCTGGGCAGCCTGTGCCACAGCCCCACATCTCTGCCAGGGAAGAACTTTTCCCTCCCATCTGCGCTGCCCCTGCCCTGGCCCAGCTTGAGCCCATTGCCCCTTGTCCCATCTCCTGTCCCCTGGCTGAAGAGACCATCGCCCACCTCTCTGCACCCTCCTGGCAGGGCAGTGGAGGTGGGGAGAAGGTCTCCCCTCAGCCTCCTCTTCTCCAGGCTGAACACCCCCAGCTCCCTCAGCTGCTCCTCAGAGGATTTGCCCTCCAGCCCCTTCCCCAGCCTGGTTGCCCTTCTCTGGACTCTCTCCAGGACCTCAATGTCCTTCTGATGGTGAGGAGCCCAGAACTGGACCCAGCACTCGAGGTGCAGCCTCACCAGTGCCCAGTCCAGGGGCACAATCACCTCCCCAGACCTACTGGCCACACTGTGTCTAACACAAGCCAGGATGCCATTGGCCTTCCTGGCCCCTGGGCACACTGCTGACTCATGTTCAGTCTGCAGTCAACCAACACCCCCAGGTCCTTCTCTGCCTGACAGCTCTCCAGCCAGTCTCGCCCCAGCCTGTAGCGCTGCAGGGGGTTATTATGTCCCATGTGCAGCACTCTGCACTTGGCCTTGTTAAAACTCAGCCCATTGGTCTCAGCCCATCGGTGCAGTCTGTTTGCTCTTGGGAGCTTCAGAGGGAAAGGGGTCTGTGGCAGGGATCCTGCAGCTCTGCTCGTTGCAGCTGCCCTACTGAACCTGAGCCCTTCAGGACCACGCATTCCTAAAAAGCCCCAGTCACACTGCTTGTTATTAATGTTAGTTATAATGCCATCAGTAGGATGGGAAGGAAGAGGGCTCTTTTTTCCCCTCTGCTCTTAATTTTGTCCTGAATTTGTTTGGTTGCAGTAGTATCATAAACATTGTACCAAAATCGAAGCAATGATCTAGGGAGACCTACAAACACGGACCTAGAGATGGTCCCTATCCTAAGGAAATGGCTCTCACTGTCAGTCCCATCTCTGTGCCCTGGAACATGTCCTGGGTGACATATGTGCTGCTCTTAAGTGACAACAAAACCCCAGGTGTGGCCATGTCCATTGGCAAGTGTGCAAGAACAGCAAGGATGCTAGAGGTCAGCAGAGGAACTTGAGTTTATATGGATGCATGAGTTTTATTTGTGGTGGTGGATAGTTAAGTGGTTCATGGCTTGGTGGATCAGACTGGTTTGGTGGTGGCAAATGACGTGAGTTAATACCTTTGTCCATCCTCTGGTCTGAGACCTAGTCACTGTGTTTCATAGCAACCTAGTTTTTTGTGAGCAAAGTAGGGACTGAGGGAAATTAGGATAGGATAGGGTGGGATAGGATAGGGTGGGATAGGGTGGTTTAGGATAGGATAGGGCAGGACAGAATAGTGCAGTTGGAAGGGACCTACAACAATCACCTAGTCCAACTACCCTTGGAAAGTGTGTGGGGGTACAAGATGAAGGAAAGTAGTCAAACACCAAGTTAACATCATTCCTAGTGTTTAATCTACGTTTTCCTCTGAAATACTCCCAGTTTAAAGTAACTTCTCTTGGAAAAAGATGGTTGATCCCAGGACATTAGCCAGAGCTTTGTTTCCCAGAGGTAAAAACCTCCCTGTTCTGGACCTCAGCCAGAAGCTCAGTGGTGATTAGTAATTAATGCACCAGAAATCTCAGCTTGGTACCAAGCCAGAGAATAAAGTGATTCTACCTGGAGAGAGAGGAGAGAGCTGCAGCTGAACAGCAGTGAGGATGATTTCATGCAGAGAGCAGGTCCCCAGGCTCCCTGAGGGATCTGGTACGTTGTGTGCCTCTTGGATGTACAGAAGAAGTTTCTCCTGGGCCAGAACAGATCTTAGCTGACTCAGAACTGAGATTTTTCTTTTCATTTTGAACTAAATTATGTAAATAAATGGTATTTAGCTCTGGTATGTATTGAGATGTGCTCCTCCATGAGCTGAAGAAGTTCACAACAAAGAGCCATGGGCAAACAGCTCAGGGAGGAGAGCTCTATTGGTGGGACAGTGGTCAAGACTGGATGCAGTCCTGTGGTATCTTAAATGGCAAATTGACATTGGATGCATTTTCACTTTGGATTCAACTGATAAAGTTCAATCTTCCAAAACTACTATCAAATATCTGGTATGAAATATAAGGGGCAAGATGAGGAAACAAGAACATTTTAACAGAGGAGATGCATTTTTCTTTTGTTTTACAAACAGCAATTACTTTGCTGGTGTACTCTGGATCAGCCATTGGAATTGCACAAGCCTAAAACTTGTGTGAAATCAGAAACATGATTTTCTTAGGCTTCACTCTCTGCACCATAGGAACAGGCAGCTCACAATCAGCCCTGGTATATAAAGCCTGTTTACCAGATTGATGTTTAGAGGTTTTATGCTGTTATATTCAAGCTAATATTTCAACTGCTTCTAATCTGTTTGGATTCATATCCCTAGTGGTTTCTCACAGATGAAGGATTTGAATGAACCAGGCACTAATCAGTCCCTGATAAGATTTGGTGATGTTTGTCCTATGTTAGGCATTATGCCTTCTTTTTGTTTGTTATCTGTGCCTTTACACTCAATTGTCTCTCTTGGTTTATTTAATTTTATTTACAACCTTCACTTTCTCCCTTAATGCTGTCAAGACTTGCACTAATAGTTATTTAGATTAATTTAATCCTGGGACACAGGCACCTCCTAATTTCTGCTCTAGTGGGTTCAGACTTACCATCTATCAGCTGATCAGTTCTCTCTCTGCTTCAAGAAGTTTTCACTTGCAATGCCAGTGCTCCTTCATTACTTCAGTGCAAAGTGAACCATCACAGGCCACCTTTATCCTAACAATGGCCTTATGGCTCTAATAGTTTTCCTTCATTATCCCTTCCCTGATGTACTACTTTATGTTCATTCTGACCTCAATGTGCCTACATTTTATAGGCATTATTTTCTTAGCACATGGACATATCCATGTTTTCTAAGTTAAAAAAGGCTTACCCTTAGAAAAAATAATAGTTTTTACACCAAACCTGTGGAAAACAGATGGCTCCAAAGTAAAAATAATTACTTTGTCAAATGTAAAGTGAGATAAAGGAATAAAGTGATGATACTTTTACTTGGACTCCTGGGAAACAAAGCTGGGAAATGTAGCACAGCTCCAGTTTTGCAGCAGTGCAGAATAAAGCCAGCACAGGTCATGTGCAGGCAGACTGCCTCCTGTCTGCACTGTCCTCGTTAGGTGAGAACTGGTCATAGAATCACAGGGATTGGAAAGGACCCTGAGAGCCCATTGGGTCCAACCCCCTGCCAAAGCAGCTCCCCAGCTCATATTGCACAGGTCGGCGTTCAGACGGGGCTGGAATCTCTCCAGAGAAGGAGACTCCACACCCCCTGGGCAGCCTGTCCCAGGGCTCCCTCACCCTCACTGGGGAAAAGTTCTTCCCCATGTTGCTGTGGAACGTCCTGTGCTCCAACTTGCAGCCATTGCCCCTTGTCCTGTCCCCACAGACACTGAGAAGGGGCTGGCCATTTCCCCCTGCATCCCATCCTTCAGATATTGATCAACATTAATTAGGTCCCCCCTCAGTCTTCTTTTCTCCAGGCTGAACAGCCCCTGCTCACTCAGCCTTTCCTCACAGGGGAGATGAGGTCACTACTGATACCTTGAAGTTGCATTTTGCTTTGGGAACCAGAACATCTTGACTGTGTTTTCTTGGGCTGTTAACATATTGGAGACTGCTTTGGGGTAGCATGGGAAGGACCAGTCTGTTTGAGGTTGTGAGTTTATCAATTCAATCATGTCATTGCAGTAACAAGGTCTCTGCTGTCACTCAAACTGGGAGAGGTTTTATGATTGCAGAGGATACCATCCTGTGTGCCATACTCAACTTTGTGCAGCCAGTCTTGGGGAGGAAGCTACACAATAACTGAAACTCTTTGCTTATTTTGTGCTGCCCTTACTTTCATGTCTGTCCCCAAAGCAACTGGAGCTCTGAATAGAAATGATGACACTAAAGCAGCAGCTGAAAGATGACAGTAATACCCTAATCCAACAAGTGAATACAGAAGAAGGAAGAACCCAAAGTTTGGGGGTTTTTTTGGTAGTACACAGTTCTGTTTTGAAAAGTAAATGGCTTGAAACCTTGACACTTGGCTGCCTTCCATGACCTTCAGGTCAAATGAGAGGAATTTAAACACGAAAATACAACTTTTCTAACTTCAGAGTTGTTTAGTATGAAACTCAAAGCCATGCTTTCTGCTCTTCTTTGTGCTCAAGTATCTCAGGAAGGAAGACGATACAGACTAATGACTGACTATTTTGCTGGTGACACAGATGGAATTCAGCTTGATATGCTGCATCTTCTCTGTCCCTGCCATGCTAACAGAGGCAACAGGTCATTTGGACCATATGATGAAATCTGTTGTGTCCCTAGTGACTATGTGTGACTGAATTGGTCACCAGCATATCCACATTTCATGTCAGCTCTACTCCCTGCCTGCTTATCAGCCATATAAATGTTGTGCATCCCAGTCCTTCTGTTATTCAAGAGGGGAGGTGGGACAACATCTTGCCTCCCTCATACAGCTAAAGGTTCTAAGTTCAGCAGTCACTCATCGCTATAAATTCAGAAAGGAAATGCTCTGATGTTCCAAAGAGCTGGATTAGAGAAGGCCTAAGGCCAGCAGGGACAAAAAAGAAGGCTTCAACTCTAGTTTGAGTTTTGCAAATGTCTAATAATGCTCTGAGGAACAGAAGCAGGTCCCTTTGGCTCATGATTTTCATTGTTTGCACATCTACATAGCAATGAGCAGCAAAAACCCCACCTGTATGCTGTGTGCAGCAAGCTTAGCCTTCAAAGGCAATGAAAGGGGATCCTCTGTGAGGCATATCAAACAGGTTATAGAGCCTTTATCATAAACTGTCATGATATATTTCAGATATATGATATATTTCAGAATATTCCTTCTGAAATTCTTTAGATTCCCTTCTCTGACTTTTCCCACTTGAGGACTACTCCCAAATCTCACACCTCTGGTGGTACATTGCTTCTAATTTCCAGTCTAAATATATTTATGGCCAATTTGAATTTTATTATTTGAATATTATTTATTCATATGCATTTGCTGTTGTGCCAACTTTATCCTTTAGCTTAAATAGATTTTCGACCTGCTGGAGAGGATGCTCCTTTGATATATTTATAGGGAGAACTATATCACATATCAGCCTTCATTTTGCTAGGCTAAGCAAGCAAAGCTTTCTTAAAAAGAAAGGCCTCTATTTCTCAAGATATCTTCATAATTTTTCCCTGCCTCAGTTCAAATATGAACCCATCCTTACTGGAGGTGGTTTTTGGAACTATATTCCTTTTTTAACATAAAGTCTGGTGCTGGGTCCATGCATCCAATATTCCCTTAGTTCTGCTTAAAAATGTGTTGTCTGATGCAGCCTAGAATCATATTTGCTTGGATCAGCAAATCACAAGAGCTAGCATCAGCCCTCACACTGTGAGTTGTGCTGTGACTATTTTCCTTTCAGGGGGGTTGGAACTCTATAATCCTTGGGGTCCCTTCCAACCCAGATCAGTCTATGATTCTCTGATTCTTTCTCCTCCTGCCTTGATTCCGTATGAGTATCACAGAATCATGGGGGTTGGAAGGGACCTCCAGAGCTCATGGGGTCCAACCCCCTGCCAAAGCAGCTCCCCAGCTCATATTGCACAGATAGGTGTCCAGATGGGTCTTGAATATCTCCAGAGAAGGAGACTCCACAGCTTCCTCTTTGTAACAGAAGTTCTTGATCACAACATCACAATTTGTTCTGTTTCAGGCAGGTCTCTGCATCACATTCCAGACATTCTCCACATGAGCAGTTTTCCCAGCTCTGGGTAGGCAGTAAATTTTTGCCCTATGGGCCAAGACTATGACTGAAATCCAGGAGTTAATAAAGGACTTGGGTGCTTAGATGTTTCAGTGCCTAGCAGTTTAGCTGTCCAGCCCCTGGTGCACAGTCCAACTCCAGGACAGGGTCTGTAAATTCTTGGACAGGGCACAGAGAGAGCACTGTACCAGCAAGCTGGCCAAACCCAACAGTTTAAAAAGATCAATACTACCACTAATAACAACAGCCATCATAGCAGTAATAATAGATTTATCAAAGAGGAATTTTGGGCTGCCTTGCTCCATTTTTTAACTCTCTCCTCAGTGAAATCTCTGTTTTTCCTCTAAATTCATCCCAGTGGAAAGATCCTCAGTTCAGTCTTCCAGCAAAGCAGCTCATCCACCCTGAAGAGCCGATAGACAGCAATCTCACTTTACAACTGAGGTTAATCGGTCATGGCTGATGAGCTCTGTTTAATGAAGGGCCATTTATCTAGTGCCCTTTTCATAAAGGCTCTCTATTTTAGCACTCAAGAGAAGGTAAGAGGAGAAATCAGAAGACACAAGAGGGGTTAATACTAAGGGGCTTGTCTGTTTGCTTCTGCTTTCCCAAATAAGTACTATAAATTGAAGATTTGCTTCTGGAAGATTTATTACTACCCTTACTGCATGTGCTCACTTTCTCAGCCCCCCCCTTCTTCCCTGGGTGTCGAAAAGTGCCCTAGTGCAGCTACCCAGAAACTCACAGCAGCGCTGGCTGCTTGAGATCAACGCATCAAAAATTACCTGTCCGGGCTGTGCCTCTCCATTCCCAACCCAGATCTGAAATTTCCCATGCTGTTCCATTGCTTTATCCTCTGAACCAGTCTGAGGTGAGAGTCCCAATCACCCATTTTTACTCTGCCGCTAACTCAGCTTTTAAATTTCAGTCCTGTTTGCTGAAAGCAAAATCAAAATAATTAAACCAGAAACTTTGCTTCCTCTGTTGTGTGCTGGTACCCAGCACTACCTGGCAGACCTTTAAAGTGTCGATTCTGCATGACTAATTGATTGCTTCAGCTGGGGTTAATTAATTAATTAGTACCAGAGCTGCATTAAAGATTGGAGGCATTCAGAACTCCCATAATGGACGTGAGCTTTATTAGTACATAAAATGAGTGTTTAAAATCCACACAGCAACTAATATGCTCTTGAGGCTTTCATTAAACAAACCTATAAAATTACTTGCTTCATTATGTATTTTAGTTACTTTCTTCACATTGTACGGTATCTCTTCACCTTTTTCTTTTGCCAGCCAGTTTTAAGTGCCTATTTGAAATCAATTTCTCTAATAATGGGCTTAATGAGCTCATCAATTAAGGCTGCCATAATGGAATGTAACTGTGTGGTTTCAGTTATCAGTTAAACTCTGGAACTAATTTCCATGCTTCATCTATCAAAAATGATTGGCTAATATTGTTTAGCTTCTGCTTTAGGACGATAGGGAGACCTCAGGTCCTTCTCCACTAATGTCCGAAGGGATGAATTTCTTCTTGGAGAAGCAGAAAGGGAGGGAGGCGAGGTGGGATGGGAAGAACAATGAGCGGAGAGATTTGGGCCCCTATCTGGATCTGGAGGAAGTGTGATCCTGTATTTCAATGCCAGCATGGTAATTAGCAGTAATGGATTACATTTGCAGACGTATTAGATAAAATGATCGTTCCACATGAAAAATCCCATTATGAGTTTCTTACCTCTCGCTCCCTCAGTCTCTCTCTTGCTTTTGCTCTCTCCTTCTGTTTTAATAACCACTGCCCTTTTCCCTGACCCCTTTAAATAATGGTATAAATGGTCAATAGACCCAAACATATAAATATTTCTTTAAAACAAAGCAGCCAAAGCTGAATTTTGGGAAGTGCTTTCTCTGTGCAGGGAGGAATAAAAACCTTAGCAAAGACAAAAATCTATCAACACAAGTAGAACTCCACAGATATATTGACTATAAAGAGATAAAAATTTTTATAACTACTGTTAAGGAGAAGAAAAAAAACCCCAAACCCTAAAAAAATCACAGGTTTTAATTCTTGATTGTTAATTAATTAATACTAGGGACATTCATCAGATGCTGCCTGAGCTGTTAAAATCATTTTAGCTGTTAAAATCATTTTAGCTGTCAGAAATGCTATAAGCATCCCCTCTGTTGTGGCTGCTATTTATGCCTCTTGCAGTGGCATCTGTGATGTTCCTGGCATTTTCCAGGCGTTTGTAAGGGATGAGTGCTGCATTTTAGGGGGGAGAAGCAGACTGGAGGTTGGCTGAAGGGGAACAGCAGGGTTGGTTTGGGTTTTTTTTAATACAAGCCCTTTAAATTCAATATAATAGGACCTCTCTTCAACTAAGTGAGTTGAAAGCAGTGGCACTATGTGAGGAGATGATCACAGTTAGGTGCCAGCACCTGGCTGTTACTTTTATTTTTAAGGCATGAAAAGTCAGTGCTGGTGGAATATTATGCAGTAAAACTCAAACCCAGAGAGTGGGTACAAATGCCATCCCAGAAGTGGCCCCAGCTCAGAAATATTCCTCAAGCTTTCCTTAAGAGAACCCAAAATGAAAGATGACTTTCAGCAGGTTATTAGCTAGAGCAAACGCAAGGGGATCTTGAGGGGAGAGCAGAATTTTGGGAGTTGTTTCTCAAAGGAAACAATTATTACCTGGCTGCTGCTCTGCAAGTGATTTTCTAATTGATTGTGCATTCATTTTCAGTCTCTCATCTTGCACCAGCACTCACAGTTGGCACTACTGATGTGGAGTTTGTTGTTTTAACCCAGTAAACTTTCCTCCCATGAATAAAATTTAGACTGCAAAGACTTTTCTTCTGGAGTAGCAGAAACTGTGTTAAAGGAAATAAAACTAGTTTGCAGACTTCTTTATAATGATTGAGTTCAAATAGCCAAGCTGTACAAGATGAGAGACTAAACTCTCTTGTAAATTTAGGAATAATTTTAATTTTCTAGGAGACAAGATTATTTTTAAGTCTTTGGTATGATAATTTAATCTGTTTTGCAAGGGGTTTATTTTAAATTAGACTTTACAGGTGACTGTAAAACCAGCACGTTGACCAAGATGACTTCAAGTAAACAAACTCCAAAAAGGTCTGATCATTTTCTGGTGTGTTTGAAACATTTTTCATTATTTTTATGATCTCCAAGAAAAGCCTAAACAAATAATAGTGAGGAGAGAACCTTCACTTTGGGATGAAAAAGCTTAGAAAGCCCCAAATTTCTCAGAAAGCAGGAATCCCTTAGCTGCATGTTATACATCACAGAGGGACTAAGAGAGGCTTAAGCTCAGTTTTCTTTTCCAATTGGGATGATTTTAATGTTGCTGATGTAATGTAGCTATAACACTTGTAAAGCAAATGTTATTCTAGTGCTGCAATTTATAAAACCACAAAGAGAAATGCAAGTGATAGACATGAAGAGCAGGCATACAGTTAAATCCCCCTCCCTGAACTCTGATTTAGCTCCTGATTCTTCTGCAGACTGCCCTGATGATTCAGTCTTTTAAAATCCCCCACCAACTGACTCGTTAATGGGAATGGGGAGACTGCCAGTGCCCCCACTTTGTCTGCCACAGCTCTTTAATTCTGCTTTCAGGAATATTTTTATACCTTCTTGGCTTTGCCTTTACAATACTGTCAGGGTCTGAGAATGCGATTGCTCAAGTGCTGCTTCTAATGTGGCCAATACACCCCTACTTCCCCCCCACCACTGTGAGAAGCTTCTGCAGGCTGAGGTTTACCCCTTGTGCCTCTTGCAGGACACCAGGACGTTGGCAGCATGGGTGGGCAGGCACCAGGACAGCACACAAGGACCCTGCAATGGGATCAGCCCTTTTTGCAAGTCAGGGACCATAGACAGCAATGCATCCTCAAAAGCAGAGATGATCCTTGGCAAATCCTAGTGATACCAGGGCAGGAGAGAACTCTGTGAACTTCAGCTGTTTGCTGCTGGTTTGTGAGGGAAAGGGCAAGAAAAGCATCATTTTTACACTGGCTCCAGGGCATGCATTGGCCTTGGTTTGCTGTACCCACCCAACAGTCTACAGCTTTCATTTTTTTAATGACAAAAGATGAATTGTAACCAATTGCAAAGAAGATAGCAGGTCTTATACTGAATCCTTGATGGCTTCTCCTTTTTTATTTCTTTTTTTTTCCCTTCTAAAATAATATTGCTATTATTAGAAGGCATTCAAAAGAGAGAGACATATCACTGCCCACCAAGGTTTCATCCTCTGTGCTTAGATATGTGCCATGCCTTTGTCATAGGATAAGAGAAAGGGAAGGTGGCAGGCCTGGAAACTGTGCATGAAAGGGTCTAAATAATAGTAATAATAGGTATTTTTTTAAAAGTCTGTCTTTAAGGGTTGAGTGGGCTCTGTGTGCCCTATTTACGCCTTTTTAATTCTTGAACAATAGCCGTGGGGTTTCTTTCAGCGCAGCACAGGAGCGAGGTTAAACATTATTTCTGTAACAGCCTTTTGTTTCCAGCTCCCATGGAGAGAGAGGGAAAAAATTGAGATAAAGAAGTGTTATTAAAATTGTGACACACGGCTCTGGGAGTATGTTAAGGATAGAAGGAGCCAGGACGTCAGGAAAGAAATAATGAAATGCAAAAATCACCCAGACTGACAATTGGGAGCCTATGTAGCAGCTTAGCCTGTTGGTCCAAGGCTATTTGTCATAATCAGCGGCACTTTTCTCATTAGCAAAAAGCCATTACCAGTGGACTTTATCAGCAGCTGTGAGTTATCAAGGGGCACACAGCAATCCTAGCGTGTAGTCGTGGGGTTCAGCCGGGGTCCGGCTGCTTTAATAAGCCGCCAACTGTTTCCCCAAGTTCCCAGTCAGGTGTCACTGCCATTCCTGGTGAGGCAGCGAGTGCGGGCTATTAACCACCCCCCTCCAGTGCCTTCCCACTCCCCAGCCCGGGGATCAAAGCCTCTCCTCCTTCTCTCTGCTTTCCCCTTCCCTCCCCACCAGCGTAGGGGCCAAATGGGCAAAGCCTTCCCTACTTGCCTGGACCAGTCCTTCCCATCTCCTCCTCTCTCTTCCATGTCTCCATGCCAGCCTTGCCCACTGCAGCTTGCTCAGTCTCCTTGCACGGTCCAAGCTGGTCTCTTCCTAGCTCCTTCTCCACCTGCTTTCCACAGTGAACAAAGCCCTGCCTGCTCCTTCCTCATCCATCTCCAGTGCTGAGTGCTGGGAAGTGCCCTCCCATTCCTGTACATCCGTGGTACAGGTTACAGTTTGGAGGAATCATAGAATCACAGACTGGGCTGGGTTGGAAGGGACCCCAAGGATCACAGAGCTCCAACCCCCTGCCACAGGCAGGGACACCAACCTCCAGGCCTGGAGCTACAGAAGGTTACCCAGGGCCCCATCCAACCTGGCCTTGAACACCCCCAGGGATGGGGCACCCACCCCCTCTCTGGGCAGCCTTGGGAGCGCCTCCAAACTTGCTCTGAGTCAGCTGATGTAACATGGTAACTTGGCTGTGTCTGAGCTGAGAGTCAGATCTTCCTCTGCGCTGTCGGTCGACTCTACCCCAGCCAAAACCAGCCCTGTTGGACATGTGCCTGTGCCAGTTCCTGGGCTGGAAACAGTGGTGTCAGCAGCCCCCAGGCTGGGAGAGCTGGACTTCAGCTCCAACCTGGGGGACCTGCCTGAGCGCACAGGTATCCTTGTGATGCTACTTAGACAGACACATCCAGGGAGAGAGAAGAACACCTTCAATAACCCTGTGAGGTACATCCAAAGCATCATTTTATGCTCAGGAGGGAAAAACAATTTTTGGTGGGTTTTTTTCCCCCCTTCTGTTTTAAAATGCAAATAAAATAGATGTCTTGCTGCTTAAGGTGCTGGTGGGATCTCCCTCTGAATGGGAGGAGAAGGAAAGGGATTCAGTGCCAACATATTTCCAGGTTCTTCACCTTCTTCATTGTGTCTGGAGTGGGAAATTTGCTATATTTTAAGACAAAAGCAGGAAGTAGCTCAGGGAATGCACTGGGAGGTGAACATGGGCATTTGTGTTTGGGTGGTGGTGCTCAGTGTGCTGCTCCACTGGAGCCTACTGGAATCATTACAGGTCATGAACTGAAGGATTTGAGCAGATCCAAAATCTAATGAAGTTGGTGAAAAGACTCTTATTGATTTCAGGAAGCTCTGACAGAGGTGCTAATTGAGGGGAAAATTTAACCTTGCACAGAGCTAAAAATTATATTGGTACAAGCCCCTCCACCTGAAGGGGTAAGGAAATGTGAGATGGTTTAGGTTGATTTAAGGACATCTATTTTTTCTGCCCTTTGTTTAAATTGCCTTTAAATGCACCCTTAGCTGTATCAGCTTAAATTTATGCACAGGCAAACCCAGGTTTTTGATGCTGCCAGAGATGAGCAAACATCTGCAGAGAGGATGGGTAGCAGTCATTTCATCTTGTGTTGGAGTTGCCATCCAGATGTCTGTGCTGGAGATGGCTCACCCACAGAGCTGCTGGAGGCACCCTTCCAGAGCATGGGTTATCAAACCTGTTGTAGGGACCTATGAATTGTGCCACAGATTTGCCCATTGCCCTCCTTGGCCTTAATAGGGGAAGACAAATGAGTTTTTATTATTGACATTCATTCAGAAGCATCTTGCCCTTCCTAACTCCCACCATTGCCTGTCCTGCATCAACAGATAGAAAATCTCAGCAAAAAACTTGAGACTTTGATTCAACAAAACACTTGTTTATCTTAAAAAAAAAGAATAAATTTCTGACTTTAAAACCTATAAGAAGGTTTTACTGAGCCAAGGCAGTGCCACCATGTGTTGTTTGTAAAAAGAAGATTAGTAAGAAGGTAGCATTATGACTTTTAAAAAAAAAACAACCCAGAATTATTGTGCAAGTCAGAAATCCATTCATTACTGTCTCCATTATGAACCAATATTTGAGTTAGACCACAGGAAAGTTTTACCACCATTGTCCTGTGGTACAGATGGATAAATCTCTCATTTGATTTGGAACAATACTAAAAACATCACAAGGTTCCAGCTTTCTGACACTGGGTGGGAAGGCTCAGAGTGCAGACTGCTTTCATGCTCTCTTATTTTTCATCTTATTCAACTTCTATTAAATATTTTCAAGATATTATCTGGGATAGCATGTTATGAAGCAGAAGCCTGAACAACCAACCAAGTGCCTCTCAAAATATCCTCATAACCAGGAAAAGTCCCTCAGGTCTCTGTACTGGGGGTAGTGGGGTATGCTGGGATGGCAGTGCCCATTATGATGGGAGCAGCTCTCTGCATCTAAGAAGCATCCAGCCTCTGGCAGCTCCCAGGAGGGTGAAGGAGATATCCAAAGAGGGACCACAAGGTGGCTCTAAATATATGAGAGTAGCCCCTTTCTTCCTTTGAGGTATCTTTAGCAAATATCTATAATGAAAAGGTAACTGCTGTGTTTTTCTATTGATGGACTGCGTCACAGATGTCTTTAAAGACATCTGCCAACTGCTTGTCCTCTCAGGTAACCCACACCAACCCAGGGGCTGGGTGACCACTGGGCTAGTGAGAAAGGGGTGTCAGGGACCAGGGCATCATAGCTCTTACTTCCCCACCCAGTATCATCTGTACAGGTATAAAACCATCACTGTTTACCCCCCATGCACTTGGGATTTCTTTTTGCTTTTACCAGTAAGATGTTGATAATATGCATAATTCACATATATGTTCTAAGCTCTGAGATTAGAGGGAGAAAGCAGGCTGTACATAGGTTGGAAATGTTGTCAGTTTATTTGAAGAGCTGAATGATTGGCCTCTGAAACAAGTGAATCAATTCTGCCTCAGCAAGGAATGCCCAACACCCACTGACTTCTCTGGCAGGGGTGGTTGGCTCAGGCAGGAGGAGGGAGGGAACTGGGCTCCCCCAGTATAAAATGCAAATTCTAGCAGATTGCCTCCATGCAAGGGAAGACCAAGTTTTCTTCTGCTTCCTATGGTGTTTTTTCTTCAGTGGTTTTTGGTTAAAACACAGTGGAGTTGACCTTAAAATCTTTTCTTTACCTCTGGTAAATTTTAAGATTCACAATATGAAAGTGAATGCAGTGTGCTGCTTTTAATAGCTGAGGTTTTAAACCCAGTTTGGGGCATTTTGTCTAACATTCTCTGCCTTTCAGGTCTGTGCAGTCCTATACCTCAGGCCACTGTCTAGTGCAGCTTTTCATATCCTAGAAAATGTAAGAAGTATCTTCAGGGAAAATCCTACCTTTTCAATGAAATAATAAGCTTACCTTTGAGATGTTTATAAGAAAGAACCTGATCAGTACATGGTGTTTATGTCAGCTTGAATTCTTTACTGTAACTGAGCACAGAAAGTAAATAATCTTATTATTTATCTTGCACATTGGCCCACTTCAAGACAGACAAATGCATCCTGTAACTGATTAGAAATGGGACTGTAATCTCAGCTGCAAGAATCAGCAAAGGAATTGTTCTCAAGAGACAGAAGCAGAGGGAAAGAACTGGAGGGGAAAATCACTCACTTTTCTTGATCAGTTGTTGTCAAAAAAAAAGAAGACAGAATGATCATATCATATCTATTCTCTTGGACAGAATTATAGCCAAAGAGTAGCAATACTAGAGTTATTAAATATTTCAGATAATAGCCATTGAACTTGCAACCCATTTTATTCTCTCCTCATGTCTGTTTTTCCATCTTTTTTTCTGAAGATTAATAGAATTCTCAATAGAGTAGAAAAGCAGCTCACCTTGCACTTGGATTCAAGCACTGCAATCACTAATAAGTTGGATTATTATGGAGAGACAGCTTGTGCAAAACAATATTTAACTTGCAGAAGTGTGGAGTGGAGAATAATAAACCTAGATATCGCTATAAAATAAGATGCAAGGGTCTGAGGAATGACAGTGGTAAGAAAGGTTTAGAAATATTATTGGAACACAAACAGGAGGGAAGATATTCCTGCATTACACTGCAGAAAATAGAAAAGTCTACTTCTTATATTAGGAAAAATATCTCATAGACATAGCAGTGCTCAGCTCTGTTCTCAGTTCAGCAATTAACTTTGTGACTTGAACCTGTGTGAAAGTGCTTTGCTGTTTTGGGATTGCCACAATACTCACCAGCAGGGACTGTTCAGCTGCCAGCAATCCTCTGAGAGCACAACTGTACCAGTGAGTCAGCACAGCTAACAGCAGTGTGCCTGCCCAGGTGTCTGCAGATCATGGAATCACACACTGGTCTGGGTTGGAAGGGATCCCAAGGATCACAGAGTTCCAACCCCCTGCCACAGGAAGGGCCACCAACCTCCAGGCCTGGAGCTACACAAGGTTGCCCAGGGCCCCATCCAACCTGGCCCTGAACAACCCCAGGGATGGGGCACCCACCCCCTTTAGCTTTAATCCCTCTCCAACAGTTCTACATCTTTCTTGTATTGTGGCCCCAGCTCTGGACACAGGACTCCAGCTGGGGCCTCCCAAGGGCAGAGTAGAGAGGGACAATCCCCTCCCTGTCCCTGCTGCCACCCCTCTGCTGATGGAGCCCAGGATCCCATCGCCCTTCTGAGCTGCAAGAGCCACTGCTGGCTCATGTTCAGTTTCTCATCCACCGATGGTGCCATACCTCACCCACATCAAACATAAAGAGGTGGTAGCCTCTATGTGAAGCTAAGGGATTTCAATTAGAGGCCTGTGTTAATGAAGTGTGGTTACAGATGGCTCAGTATCAGCTGTGAGAGGAATAGAGTTAGTGTAACAAACTCTGCATTAAAAAGTGCATCAGAATGGATCTTGGGAATGAATTCTCCCAGTGCCAAAAGATGTCCATAATCCTAGAAGTACAGTACAAATTAAGACAGAATTTGGTAATGTAGCTGGTGTCCAGAGAAGGCACTTATCCAGAGCCTTCTGCCCACTGCAGATGAGGCTACACAATCCTGCAGTTCTCTCTATGCAGCACAAACACTCGTGTAAAAATTCCACCAGCCTTTATGGAAGCGCAGCTGGGTGTGTGAGGGGTGGGTGTGTGCATGCTGTAAGCATCTTTGAGTAGCAATGCTACTTTAGGAAGGCAAGTCTTTGTGAATAAACTTGCTCTCCATAATTTATTCTGCAGAACTTGAATCCTGAGAAATTTTGAGAGGCTATTTTCCTGACAGAGCTGAAGCCATATGAGTTCCCTGTTTATAAGAATGACTGAGTGATGCAGAGAGCTTAAGTGACAGTTCATTCTCTTTTAAGCCTCCCCTCAGCCAGTCTCAATTTGCAGAAGGAGATGGAAGGGGAAACAGGGAATGAAGTACTGTAAAAAGACAAAAATCACAGATTGTGATTGTGAAAAGAACCATTAGAGCATCTAGCCCATAATATTCCAGGAAAACGATGCACTGGGGATGCCAACTGACAGCAGATTCTCAAGTGCAAAGATGACAACGGGATCCAGAATCACGACTGGGGAAGAAACTGCTGATGCAGGAGGGAAAACTCTGGGTGTAATGGGAGACTTTCCCTCCTTTTATTAACATTTGTTTAGTAGTTGTGACTTTTTTTATTGAAAATATTACTAAGACACATCACATTGGCAGTATTTAGGGACACCAGAGCTTAGCACCTAGTAGATTCTCTTTCAAGTTACCTTTCTCTGACCCTGATATTCTTGCCCTAGATTTCAGACAGGATCTCTTTTTAGACTGGGTATTGAAATAAGATCAACTATAAAATGAGGAGCTTAAGGAGGGAAAAAGCAGTAATACACTACCCACCCTTTGACATGATCTATAGTTACGCTTATGTGAAGTACTCTGGTGTGGCCATGTAAAATTTGTCTCTGTTTCCAGTTTCTTCTCATCACCTCCTTATTTTCCATACTTAACTTCATTCTCATGAAGTCCTGTTCCATATGCCACTGCTTGTCCATGTTTTTGCCAGTCTTTGGACAATCTTGACTGAGCTGATAAGGTGACAGAAATTTCTGACCAGCTTTGTGAAAACAGGCAGCAGGGAGGGGAGTAACCCTCTGTGTGAAAGGGTTATCTCTTAGACATAAAGAGATGGACTCAGGAGATTCTCTGGAAAGCCTGAGTCCCATGGAAATCAGTGTTGAGTTTTATGTCTAAGCTCATGTTCCAGCATCATATAAGAGCTTTTATTTCTCTGTGACCTCTGCAAGTCTTAAATGATCTGAGTTTTACCACACTTTCTTCCATAAGGTCTCTTAAAACTTCAGGTTTTTTTCAAACTCATATTACTGTTCAGATTTCTATCATCAGAAATGTATCTCCAAATAAGCAGAAAATATCTAATAACTCAAAACTTTCTGTCTTCTCCTAGAGAAAGTGGCCAAAAGAAAAACGATTCATGCAAATAGCACGCTTGCCACTCCTGCCCATGGGTGTGCTTATGAGAAATGGCCCCAGCCTTCATGTTTATTATTATACCTTATTATGCTCAGGTTTGATTATTTCTTTTCCCCAGGATTTAAAAATCTTGAGGGGAAAAAAATCATGAAACTGCTTAATCAGTGGTGAGAAAACAAATGCAACCTCCTGAAAGATACACAAGTGCCTGCACGGTGCAGTGGGGTGTAGCCAGCTCACTATGACATATTAAACCCCCTCTCTAGCCAAAGAAAACAAGGAGACTTCAGCAACTTGTATTTCAGGACCACAAGAAAATAGATAAGCTTTGAACCATTCCCTGAAGGTTAATGGGCTTGGGCACTGGCAGCCCAGTGGGGAATACCACAAAAAAACCCATTCCTCTGAAAATCCCCCACTGCTGCTCTGCAGGCAAGCAAACAGGGGACGTGGCAGCATCAGCACATGCTCCCATCTCCTGTCTTGTCACAATGGTGCACAGAAAGAAGTTGTATTTTAGGTATGGAGGTTCTAAACTGTTCTAAATGCCTAGGCCAAGGGCTTGGGCAGGGACTTGGCCTGATGCAATTGGCTTGAGGAAGAAGATGTGGCACATGGTGTGGTCAGGACTGTGGCCACCCTTGTAGCATTATACATACTTATGCAAGTTTGAAGGTTGTGCAAGAAAAGAGTCTCTATCCCTTGTATAACTTAATCTCTGCCTCAGAACAATGCAGTCAGCTGGAGGAAAGGAGTTGCCAACCTGAACCAAGTGAACACCAGCACCCAGTTTGTGGTGATGTCCATAACCAGCTGCTTGTGGGGAGAACTCAGAGTCCTGGAGGAGACCAGTCTTTGTGAGGATAATGTGGGAAAGGATAAGCCTCACCCTAATCTTTAACAATTAGACATATTTTCAGTTCTGAAACACTCAGTTCAACATACCTTCCTATTTTCATGTCCATCACCCTGGCTGTACTCCAAATGCTTTTTATGATAAATATAAAATTCCATAAAGCAGATTTAAAAGAATTTTGTGCAGCCAGAAGCCCCATTGTCTTCAATGCAGGAAAAGAAAAAAAAAAAACCCAAAAAATCCCCCCTACTTCCTGGGCAGTGATATAGCGCTCAGAGATGTATACCTTATGGCAAATTTAAAAGTATGGGGGGAAAATGGTAAAGTAGCTTCATCAAAATGGCTACTAGAGTCTTAGTCCATTGATGCTGACAGGAATCTGTTGATGGATGCCTGTGCATTTCAGACAGGCTCTATGAGCCCAGTTAAATGCTTCATTAAAGTTCCAGTGTTAAATGGTTTAATTATTTCATTTCTGTGCACGTGGAATTTGAGAGTCTAACACAAACGAAGCAATCAAATAAGAAAAGCAAGGCTGGATCTTGCTGATTCTTTTCCTTTCCAAATGGCACTAGCATTTGAAATGCAAAAAGGGAAATAAAGCCTGTGGCTATGACAGGGTTAATAGGAAAGACTGCTCTCTTTTTTTTGCCCTTTTTTTTTTTTTCTGTTTGAAATGGCTCCATGGTTCGAGAATGACTCTTTGCTTCCCCTCTTAATCTGTATTTTACGAGTGAGAAGCTTTGCATTATGCAAATCGTTAGATAGGAACAGGTGACATTTCAGCAAAGAACATGATCAGCGGCCCGGGCCTGGATTGGGCTGCTGATTTATACATTAGTATTTGTCACAAGGATCGCAAGTACTTCAGGCTACATTCTGCAATTTGCTTTTCTATTTTTTCCTCCCCACAGTCCTTAAGGTGGAAACTTCATCAAAGTATTTAAAACACACTGGCCAGACCAAAGGCTGCTGCTTGTGGCCTGGGATGGCGGGTGAAAGGGTACGGCCTTGTCTCGGTGGCTGCTGGTGTTAGTTGTCACTGCGTGGTTTAGGCCTGCTGCAGCTTCAGGACCAAGCAGAGCACATCTGCACAACCCTGGAACCAGATCCTCTGCAGCAGTGAGGAACCCTCTGGTAGTCCACTGGTCTGACTGCAGAACAGGGACCATCATCAGAAGGACAACTTAGAGTATCATTTAAACTTTGTGAATCATGTCAATAACAGAAAAGTGACAAATGTGTCACAATACAACTATTTACAGTCCTTTTTTTTCCCTTTTTTCCCCTCCTGGACCTTCTCTAGTACCAGGCAAGTTCAATACAGATTGATTTGCATGTCATGAGATACGTTTTGGACTGTAAATTATTTCTGGAAAAAAAGCTACTGGGAGAAAGGAGGGGATTTATTGCCATTGAATTTAACATCAGGAACAGTTGGTTTTCTTTTATTTTCTAGTTCTCTGGAGCATTTTGGGTTTTACTTTTATAGTGGCTTTGCTCCTCCTCTGCTAAAACTTTAAACAGTGACAGTAACTTAAATTGGGGAACAGGAGAGGTTACTAAATGGCCCAAGTGTCATTGAAACGCAAGTTAAACACCACCGTTCACAGCAGTCTGTCCGTGCTCCTCAGCATGGATGGGAGAAGCATGATTGGTGTGAAAGACATGGTGGTTGCCTGCTGTCCATCATCCCTGTCTTGTGTGAGAGGCACAACAACGTGGCAATTACAAACACAAAAATGGCAAAGTGGCCACAGATTTAACCAAACAAGGATTCCTCATACAATTTCACAAGTGTCTTTAATACAAATATAATCTGTTGTTCTTCTTTTAAGCTGCCTTGCTGTCCAAAGACACCAGAATATGGCTGTACCTGCTCTGTGGCACAGCCATCAGCCCTTAACACCTTGGGCACATGGGCTCCTGGGACTGCAACAGACCCTGATAACAGGTTTGTTGCCATCGGGGCAGAGGGGGCAAGGCAGAGGCATCTCTCTCCCTACCTGATAATTCTGGTGGTGTCTGCTTCTCCCTGTCACTGCCTGGGCCCAGCCTATGTTGGGACCGTCCTTCATTATGCATCCCTTATTGTGACTTTTCTCCTCAGCACCCAGCTGAGGCTCCATGAATGGATCCTGTAAGGTTAATTACTAAAAGGCCAGGCTGTGGGAATCTCTGCTCTAAGCTGCACACAAAGGCTACACTGTCTTGCATCCCTGAATTGGGAGGAGACAGGCAACAGGAGCTGCTGCCACTTCTCCTCACTCCAAATCTGACACTTGGGCAACTGCAACCTTTTTCTTATTTATTTTTACATAAGAAGCTGGTGTATGTCCTTGCCTTTCTCTTAGTCTGGTCTTTTGGCTATTTATTTCATGACTACCAGCACAAAAGCAATTCTTCTCACCAATGCTTTAGGCCCTGGACATCTTATGTCTGTTATAAGGGAATCATGTGAGGTCACATGATCAATTTTGGGTTACACCTTGCCACGTGCTTATGACATTAATGGGTTTTCTGGGGTTAAACTTGAACGAGAAGCTACTTGCATACCTTCAGAAAGATTTATATTAACACACAATGCCATCTTTTCTCATTTCTTCTGCTTTCATCTCTATGAAGTGTGAAAAGACATACATATAACTCATCTCAGATGGTCCTCTCTTCTATAAGCCCCTCAGGTATGTTGACAATTCACTGTCCACGAGAAGCATGTTTTCCTGACCTTTGGATACATTTCTGTTTACAAATGTCTCCTTTTCAGATGTAGTGTAGACAAACAGCATCAATCAGGTACAGCATCCAGCATATGGCATGTTCCTACCTGTGGAAATGGCCACTAATCCTTCAATGTGATGATATTTTATTTTGAGCACCTTGGGTTTTATCTGGAATAATGACTTAGGTTCCTACTTAATGTGTTTCCTTATCTCCCTAAGGTAACTTTAGCAAAGATAAGAATGTTCTTGTGAGAATGGCATCAGCCCATAATTCACTCATGTCAGACATCATTACCACTTCTTAATGTCATCCCAATTAAGCTTTGGTTCAATCCAGATGTTCTCAGCTGTGGTCATGGCAATGCCTTTGTCATGAGCTTGTGCTGTAGGTGACTTTTCCAGGGCTGTGTGAAGGCTCCAGGCGCTGAGTGCAGGAGCAGCTACTGTTGATTGCCATATCAAACACTCAGAGTTTCCCCAGGCTTCACAGCCTTCCCAGGACTGGGTATGTTACTCCTTCACTCTACCTTCCTGTGCTTCACTATTTGTTTACCATGTTTCTGTTCAAATTTTGTGCTCCTGTAGCGCAAACCATGCAAAGCTCTTATGGCATTTCTTTATCTCATTTGTCTCCAAGCCAATGAGATAATTATGATTATCCTCAGTTTACAGAATGGGAAGGGAAGGAAGAAATAAAAGGATTTTTTTGTTTTTCTAGAAGGAAGATGCCCACATGTGTGCAAAGTTATCATTCAGTTTTGTATCTCTTCTTGTATTTATACTCTGTATTTGAGGCACTGAGATGCAGAGCAGATTGTCTTGCCCAAGAGAACCAAAACCTCACCCCAGTTCTCCAGCCTCTTGCTATAAATGCAGTGGGGAATCCTCAGTGTCTCACTAAGCAGAACTAGAGGTTAAAGCATTTATGCCACCTGTGGATTTTTAAAGTTATGGGTAAACTACTTATTTTGGATCTATTTGTATTATTTCAGATGAGTAAAAGTAAGGCCAAGTCAAGCAAGAACATTTTCACTCCTATAAATTTAATTCCCATAGATGTTCCCCATAAGGGACTCTTTTAAAGAGCTCTTTCCATTCCCTCCCTGATTGCCTAAGAAAAGGTGGATTTTACATGTTGAGGAATATTAAGATGTGCATGGCAAGGTGCAGTGACCCATCTGATAGTTGGCTTTTTTCTGGATAGGTTCTTCTGCACTGGCTTACACTTGTAATGCAGCTGCCACCACAGTCCGTAAGGACATGTATCTTGCCATCACCTTGCCTCTGGTCAGCACTGTTGACTGGGTTGGAGACAGAGCCATCTATCCCCAGTCACTTAAGAGCACAGGGGAGTTGTCTCTATGTCTTATGACTGTTAGGTACAGGACATTGGTAATACCAGGCAGAATGAGAAAAGCTTGTCATTTGTCAGTCTTAATCCAGAGTGTTATATGACGGGGGGGCACTGCCTGTGTATTTGGGGTTTTAGCACCTGAGCAAAGGAATTCTGTCAGTTTAATTGAAATCATCAATTGCTATCTCAAAGCTGTGGATTTCTTATTCTCTTAAAGCAAAAAGAACAGATCAGACCAGAAAAATCTATAAATTATTTTTAAAAAAGCAGGAAATTTGTTCCAAATATCCAATTTATGACAGAGCTTAAAATCAGGAGAAAATATAAGATGGCTGATGGGAAGGACCTGTTGGTGTCCTTGAATTCATTCAGTGGTGAGTGTTCAGTGCTTCTAACCAAGGCTGACTGTGAACTTTGTGTGGGGGGTGTTCTACTGTCAATTTTCTATTCACTTGTTAATAATCTATCTGTTAATACAGATGATCCAGATTGTAGGGTGAATCATTGCTTCTGACTGTTTCATTTATTGAGGTCTGGGGAGCATTCTGCTTTTTTCTGCCTTTGTGTTCTTGAGCTGTCCATGAAAACTTTGATTTCTTCCAATGGTTGAAAGTATTTTTTAGTAGAATTTTGGGGTTTGGCCTGTTCATTGGAAAGGGTGCTGGAATTCCTGCTTGGGTTTGGGGCCTGCTTGGTTCGGTAATTCCTCTGGAATGTTAAAGCTCTCAGATAATTCGCTCACAGTTTTCCATATTTAATTGTACAATGTGAAAAGTAGTGCTGAAGAAACAAAAGACACTTTGACAGGTGGCTGTAAAAGTGTTTGCTGTTAAAGGCAATGCATTCCAAATGATCCTACTTCACTGCTTTTATAGTGCCTGCCTACTTATGACTATTTTATGTTGGCAAGAACTTTACTGCTTGCTGTACATTCATGTGAAGACTATGTGAAAGAGATCTGGAAACAGGGGAGAGCAAACAATCCCTTGAATATGCAGATAGATGGTTGCCCTTTTAAGTCAAGATGTATCCAGCTGCATCATATCACAACAGAGAACAGCATCAGGAATCAAATTAATTTTTGGGAAACAGAGGAAACAGCAGATTTTGGTTTCCATTGAGACTATCTTAATATTCCAGCCTGTGAAAAACAAATAACAAAATATAACTTGCTCCAAAAAACCACTGACCTAGTATAATGTGTTCATTTTGATCATACACAACTATATTCACTATTATGATATCTAATATTAGTTGGGCTTATATTTTGAAATAAAATGCCAACTAAGATATATATGATAATTATGTAACTATAACATAGTTACACAGGTTTAATAAAAGCAAGTGGAGAGTCTTGCACCTGGGAAGGAATAACTGCTGGAATCAGTACAGGTTGGGGGATGAGCTGCTGGAGAGGAGCTCTGTGAAGGACCTGGGGGTCCTGGTGGGTGACAGGGTGGCCATGAGCCAGCAGTGTGCCTTGGGGGCTGAGAGAGCCAATGGGATCCTGGGGGGCATCAGGAGGAGTGTGGCCAGCAGGTCACAGGAGGGGATCCTCCCCCTCTGCTCTGCCCTGGTCAGGCCCCACCTGGAGTGTTGTGTCCAGTTCTGGGCTCCCTGGGATAAAAGGGACAGGGATCTCCTGGAGAGAGTCCAGAGGAGGCTACGGAGATGATGAAGGGCCTGGAGCATCTCCCCTGTGAGGAAAGGCTGAGTGAGCTGGGGCTGTTCAGTCTGGAGAAAAGAAGACTAAGGGGGGACCTTATTAATGTTGATCAATATCTGAAGGATGGGATGCAGGGGGAAATGGCCAGCCCCTTCTCAGTGTCTGTGGGGACAGGACAAGGGGCGATGGCCTCAAGTTGGAGCACATAGAGTTCCACACCAACATGGGGCAGAACTTTTCCCCAGTGAGGGTGAGGGAGCCCTGGGACAGGCTGCCCAGGGGGTGTGGAGTCTCCTTCTCTGGAGAGATTCCAGCCCCGTCTGGACACCGACCTGTGTGCCCTGTCCTAGGGACCCTGCTTTGGCAGGGGGTTGGACCCCATGGGCTCTGGAGGCCCCTTCCAACCCCTGTGATTCTGTGATTCTATGATCATTACAGATGATACATACAACCAGGTCATCATAGCGAGTGGTTACTGTCTCCTTACTTCCCTACAGAAGGAAATACTAATCAGCAGCTTCCTGAGCACCCTGAAAAATGCAGCAAGGAAATATTTTTGCCCAAGCAGTCGAGCTATTTCATCATATTAAAAGTGAAGGAAGGCTGAAACCAGTTCCTTCCCTTGTGGCTATGTTATGTGTTCTGGTTTAACAAGGGTGAAAGCTGCTTCTGATATTGCCTGAAGTGGGTAACTGCGTAGTACCAGCTGCTGAGCAGTCTTGTATAGGACTGGAAGATTTGTAGAGTCCTTGTGGGATCTCTAAATGCAGAGAGAGCTGTGGGTAGGGTCATGGGTATCCTATGGACAAAACCCAGCAGAGTGCACACTGGTGTCTCAGCAAGGTTGGAAAAAAATCGAATTCAGGGAGACTCCAACTTTGATTGGTGCTTTTGGGCCCACTCATAATCCAGAGGAATAGTAAATTACATAAATGTGCTAAGTGCACAAATCCCCTTGCATTGAAACAGATCAGAATTGATTTTGATAGCCTTTGGAATTGTCATCTGGGACTGAAAATTATGCCCCAGCCTCTTCAGCTCTCTACAATTAATCCAAGAAGCAGAGTGCAGTCAAATCTCCTAAAAACCCTGTCCCTTTGCTCTGATGTGCAGTCAGATAGTTTAGATAGAATTAATGCAATTCTGGATGCTGATCCAAATCCCCATACCACGTCAGGTTGATCTACAATAGGTCTTTCCTTGAACCACAGCAGAATGGGAAACCCTGAGGAGGGAATGTCGTGCTTGGACCTTCAGCTGAGCAATTGGTTTGGGTCCAAATTGTGGGGAGCAAAGGGTGTGGGGTGGAGGGTGTGTGGGGGCGGGAGATAGGGAAATATGACACAAAGACCAGCAAAACTTTTGCTGCCAGAAAGACATAAGCCTCCCAACCTTCAGCTGAGATATTAGATGATAGATGAAGATGGCAGACTTCATTTATCAGTGCCGCCTCTTCCCAGTAAAGTTAGTTCCCCACTTTGGCTCAGGTTCCCCTCTGTTCAAGTTTGCCTATAATGCACCTTAATACACTTTGTGACCCTTCTGTGGTAGTGATTCTATGGGACCTTTTATGGCAAAGGATTTTGGAAGTTCTAAACAAGTTACACTGCTCTTTCTGAAGGCTGGAGGAGGGGTGGGAGAAAGGCTGTGTGCACCACAGGGCTGTGAGGCAAGTGGAAAGCCAGCAGCTGGGCAAAGTGGGGAAACTGCCACACAGCTTCTAAAACTTGGGTAGATCTGGCAGGGCTTGGCTTGAAGGGTTTGCCCAAACATCATTAGAACAACAACAAACTAAGCAGTGACAAGAGTGAGGAGTTGAACCTGTGGTTCCAGGAGTCTTCATAATCCCAATGTGACCCTTAAATCAGAGAATTCACCAGGCTGGTGGAGAGGCTGGAGGGCAAATCCTCTGAGGAGCGGCTGAGGGAGCTGGGGGTGTTTAGCTTAGAGAAGAGGAGGCTGAGGGGAGACCTTATCCCCACCTACAACTACCTGAAGGGAGGTTATAGACATAGGTGATGGTCTCTTCAGCCAGGTGACAGGAGACAGGACAAGGGGAAATGGCCTCAAGCTGCCCCAGGGCAGGTTTAGATTGGACATTAGAAAAAAATTTGTTCCTGAAAGAGTTGTCAGGGCCTGGAACAGGCTGCCCAGGGAGGGGCTGAGTCACCTTCCCTGGGTGTGTTTAAAAAAGGGTAGATGAGGTGCTCAGGGATATGGTTTAGCTTAGGGTGAGAATGGTTGGACTTGATGATCTCCAAAGGTCTTTTCCAGCCTTGTGATTCTGTAATTATAAATTAATTATTGCCTCAGAAAGAAAGGAGTTCTAATCCTGAAATGGCTTATTTTGCCTTTGCAGAGGTTGCTGAAGATGCATTTTATAGAAGTTCTTGTAAGTCATGAATTCTTACAGAGATTCCACCTTAAATGGATTTTATCAGACTGTGCACTGGTAAGCTGATGCTAATATTGGCTCCAATAAAGAACAAATCAGTGCCCAACTCGACTCGTCTTATCGCACAGTCAAAACTGATGGCTGGAGAAGTCATAAAGATCCCATTTAATCTCTCGCCTATCTATCACTGTGAATGTCTTTATCCTCTTTGTGCAGTGGTAATATCTGCTCATTATGAAAGCAAAATAGATCTGGCATGAATAAAAGCGGAATGAAGTGCTCACTTTGATTTTGACAGCATGATCAGTGGAAGCAGTAATCTGTGAGAATCAAAAGGGCTAAATTATTCCATAACAGTAATTTGAGGGAACAGCTCAGAGCATACACATCTGCTTTCATATATTGTGACGTGCACTGATAAAACATCCTTCCCAATTTACTCTCTCTGTGCTTGACTAATCTGCAACAGCTCTCACAATGTCTAATCATGCCATCAAAAAGGAGAAGAAGTTCAATTGAGACTCAAATGAAAGAAGATTGGAAAACTATCCTCAATTGAAATTACATTTGTAAATGAGCCATAGTTTTTCTGTTCAGAGTGTGTTATGGTAAATCTGCCTGAAGAAGTAGTTATGCTGAAGAACAGCAACGTGTATCTAGATTGTATTTATTCCATTACTGCTCAAGTAAAATTATGGCAGCTTGGAAACCCTGGGGCATGTTTTCAAAACTGATATGCCAAATTCATAGTCAGTTTCCTGTAGTATAATTACAGCATCTCTGGCTGGCTGAAAGATTCCCAATACATATAAATTACACAGCCAGGTTATAGTTGCAGGGGGTTTAGTTTTAAACATTCCTGTTAGAGGAGATTTCTCCCCTTATTTGTAGGCTGGGCCCTGGCCATACTTGGTTTCCTCTCTTCCTTTGTTCATGGCATTTGGGGAGGTATTTAACCAGGCTTTTAATATACCTGAAATGCAAACCTGAAAGTCACTTTGAGGGCGATACAAGGATGTATCCTGCTGATCCTCATGGACATAACTGTAACCTGAAGTATGGGAGGGTAGAATATATGCTACCCAGACTGAAAGTGAGACAGTCATGTGAAAGCTCCTGCATGGGATATTCACCTTCTGGCTGTTGACATGCTTTCTAACACACAGTTTAAAACTTTTCCTCCTAAATCTTGTGGGCTTCCTTTCTGATCTTTGCTAATTCAAGTGGCACTCCAGCCTGTGAGGACATATTGTCACCTCTGCTGGGATCTCACTTCAAGAAGTGTTATCCTTTTCCCTTAAAGCCTCTGCTCCTGGAGCCATATGATTTTGTCCTCCAAGGTATTGTATCTCTCTATCAATGTTGATTGGACTCACACCTGAGTTGCTTGAAGCTAGCTGTACTGGGTGAAGCCCTGCTGGAAGGATCTGTAATGAGCCTCCCTCATACACCCATTTTCCTGGTACAGCCAAAGAAATAGTGATTGCCTCCTTTGTAGACCTGTCATCAGGTTCACTGATGCAGGTCCCTGTATTATATATTTCCATGATGAGAATGTACCTATAGATCTGCAAAGGCACAGGTAGGCAAATGATACTGCTGTCAGCTCTGCTGATATTGCTTGCTGTTCTGTTACATGCTTTGGAAAATCTGAAAATATGAACCAGTGGGGTATATTCATCCTGGGAAACTCTGGCTGGACACCATTCTGCAAATATTAAGGTCTTGGTGAAACCCGGGGTAGCTTTACTTGCACAAGAAAAATAGGACTGGGCAGCTGCTGCTAGCCTCAAACTTGCTATTAGAGAGGTATTAACTTTGCAAAATAATTCAATTAATATGCAGTCCGATTTTTAATCACCTTTTGCTCATTTTTAGCTTGTTTTCTGCAAACACTTGGGTTAATATCTAGGGCTGACTTTACCATTACAAGCCTGACTGGTCAGGATTCTTTTTCAACCTGCTTAACAGAAAATTAAGTCTCTGCCAAATTGAAATAGGTAGTGGGAAAGTTTTGAGTTTACTAAGATTATTTTTTTTTCCGTTGGGAAAAAATCAAATTAAAAAATGGTTATTTTGCATAATTTAATGAGATTTTGAGCTGAATTTAAATATTTTCTTTGGACATGTCTGTGTACAGGAGATGTCCTAATGGTTTATGGAGATTATATTTCAGCTTGCTCTTTTTCCCATTACTACTATGGTCTTTACTACTTATCCCATGATAAACTGCAATGTCTTTTCACCTTAAACTTCTCTGATGCATTGGGATAGACTTGTGACCATGACAAATGTTTGATGTGGAACATCCAAAGAACTTTTCCAGTGACTTACCTCCTGTTGCTTGCTGATTCCTCTATGTTCACCACATCTATTATTATGCTTGGACAAGGATCTGTATTTTTTATTTAGCAAACTTTCACATGATGACTAATTAGTATGGCCCCTGATTTTGGCATAAGAAAAAGCATGGGTTGATACTGATTTTTAAGTATTCACAGTTGACTACTTAGATTGGGAATATGTATCCATTAAGCCAGTGAACAGTTAGAATATCATGTAGCACAAAACCCCCATGTAGCTCACACCATCTGTCCAACCACTACTTAATGATGAGGTTTGAGGAATAAAGAAACACAGACTATCCTAGAATTTTGCATAAACTATGGAATTGTACCAATTTTTTAATAATAAAAACACCTGACTGCCTGCTATTCTACTTTTGGATATTCTGGCTTTAGTAATTATTTTGGGGGGATGGGGTGAGTTTTTGACCACCTATGTGAGATATACAATAGCACATGAATAAGCAGTTTAGATACTCTGAATCGTCAAAATCTAGAAAATACTATTTCATGTTTGAAAGTCAGTGGAATTAGATTAGTCTGGAAGTTTTGCTACCTTCATCTGCAATGAAAGGTTACTTTTAAGGATCCATTGTAAGCACAAGTGTGCAAAAGCACTGTTTGGAGTATGCTGGGTCATGCAACAGGTGATCCTCTCATGGTTGGTATGTTTTGTAACAGAAGTTATATATAATTAACCTTGATTCCTCAAGTACTTCCTGCCACAGCCAAATTGGCCCATATGACTAACCACATTAAGTTTAATATAAGCAATTACACCCTAATTTAGGTTTGTGCCTAAGCATTTGCAAGTTCTAAAATGCCAATAGCTTTGAGGAAATGCCATCTCTTTTTGCACAAAGAAAGGATGAATTTAATCTGTATCCATATATTCCCCAAGCTGTCAGCATCTCTGTTTCTGGACTGGTTCAAAATTTAATTTTCTCTTGCCTATTCAAATCCAAAGTGTTCCAAAGTGACATGTATGTCACGACTTTGCTTCGAACTTCTTTCTCTGCCAAAGCCCCACATAGAGGGATAAATGAGTCTGTTGTGGTGATTAACAGTACAGTGATGCATAGCAGACAACCAACTACAAATTGCTTCAGTTACAGTGCTTGTGTTCATTCCTAATTTTCTCTGTAGAGAGTCAGACTCAGGGATGCAGCAGTGGACTAAACATGTTTATGGCTATTGGCTTGGAGAGGAAGGAAAGAAAACCAAACACATGCTGATAAAGCCCTGGCTACCTGTCCTGCCAGTGTTCTCATTCAACTTCAAAATGGTTCAGACTCCCAGTCTCCCTTGCTGGCTGCTGATGGCTCCTGATCTTGCCACCAGTAATTCCCTTTCTCTGTTGGTTTGGCCACTGCCTTTTCACAGCAGACCCCTGCAGTGTTTTCAGCACTGCTGCAGGAACAGCAGGGAAACACAGGCATGTTAAATGTCTCTGTAATGCTGCTCTGCTCTTCTCCTCCCTCGCACATCATCACACATAAAGACAAAACGTGATTCTGATGGATGCTGTAATGTGTTTATTTGCATTACAGCATCCAGCCTGTCATTGTCTCAGTGCTGTACACAACTGCAGGCAGAGAGCAGACGGGGGCAATAAATGGCAGCTGCAGCCCAAATTTGAAAGTACATAGAAGCCTACATGTCCCAGTTTCTGTTCTGTACTTTTCAGAGTGCCTCCCACTGACCCTGTATATCTGCTTGTGAAATATACTTCCTATACCTGAGGGGTTTCTGACTCTCTGATAGTATAAGTGTACATTTTTGTTCTAATACATAGGTCTTGTAAAAATTCATGTTTCCTTTGAGAGATGAAGATACTGACATCTCACAGTAGCAACAAACATGTGCTAGATGATGTTTTACACCAAATGATCTGTAGGTTTCCTTCAAGAAGCCTGAGGAGCATGAGATTGTCAATGTCTGTACCCTTTTTCTAGGTTTTCTTTTTAAAAATCCAATGATGATATTTTGCATTCTTATGTCAGCTACAGCTGAATTTGGTCCATCCTGTAACGTAAGTGTTCTTCAGTCACTGAGTGGCCATAGGCTGAGGGTGAATGTTTGGAACCATAGGAAATAAGTGAGCATTCTCAGAAGCTTGCTGGGGTGTTTTTGACCTTGGGTTTTTGTCATTTTGGCCCAGACAGACAATGCAGAGGGCAGAGAATGGTCTAAACTGAGCAACCAGACTGTGGGAATGGCTGAGCATGCAGGATCATGAAGGGAGCATATAAACAGGAGGGGATACAACTTTTTAAAAGGGTAGACAATGGCAGAACAAGGGGAATGGATTAAAACTAAAGGAAGGAAGGTTTAAATTAAATATTAGGGGGAAGTTTTTTCCAGAGGGAGTGGTGAGGGGCTGGAACAGGCTACCCAGAGCCTGTGGATGCCCCGTCCCAGGGGGTGTCCAAGGCCAGGTTGGATGGGGCCCTGGGCAACCTTGTGTAGCTCCAGGCCTGGAGGTTGGTGGCCCTGCCTGTGGCAGGGGGTTGGAACTCTGTGATCCTTGGGGTCCCTTTCAACCCAGACCAGTCTATGATTCCATGATTCTATGATCCAAAGCAGAGCCTTTGCATATGTATGGCTCTGAGTCCTATACATTTCACTAAAGGTAAACACTTAGATCTGCTCACTGAAAACACAGCAGTAAGGGATGATGCGCCCTCCTACATCATACACCAGTTAGAGAGCTTAGTTGGGCCAGGGGAGATGCAAATCCTGGCCCCTTCTTGGCCTGAGGGAATTCACAGCCTTCTGTGGGCTGAGAAAGGGGAGAGCAGGAGGTTGTGCATGAAACTTGTGATTCACTGGGAAGAGGAGAACAGAGGGGAAGGAAGGACATGGCTCTGCAGGCCACACAGGAAAAAAAACCCATAATCCACCATGTACAAATGGAGCCCTGGGCTCCAGACTGCTCCAGAGTGAGAACCCAGCATGGAGGAGGTCTGGCTGGGCTGGGGCTGCTCTAGCTGAGCTGGCCAGACCCCTGCGAAGAGTCAAGACGGGGTTAACAGCAAGAGATTTTCTGCCAGAGCGGTGTGGTACCAGCCTAGGCAGCTCAGCTCAGGCTGCTAACAGTGTTCTTTTGCAGGCACAGCAGCCTCCACGCACAGGGTACAGCTAAGGCACAGCTCTGTTAAATAGAAGATCGTGATTTTGTTTGAACTCTGCTGGCAAAATGCAATCAGGGTCGCCCTGCTCTGAAAGTCAGGCCTGACCCATGTTTAGGTCTGGAGCAAGCCTGACTTCTGGCCTGTGCTTTCATGCCTTTGTAATGCTGCTGGATGCCAGGGTGCAGGAGGATTCATGTTTGGTGCAGCATTTGTGCAGCACCGCGCTTCGCTTTATAAACATCTTTTATGTAAATCAAGTGTTAATTATCCCCGCTCTGTATTTTGTGTTGAATATCATTTTTTTAATTACAGGCTTCATCCCAGGTTAAGCCTGCATGCCTGTTGTTGAGCCAATTATCATAAATTCCCCTGTAACAATTAACAATATTGGTACAGAGCTGCATGTATTTTAAATGTTATAATTATGCTCAGCTCTTTTGTTAATTGGCCTATCTGACTCTTTACTTTTTATGCTGCTCATCTGCTCATTACCGCAGCCATTTAATTCAATTAGCACCTTAATTAGAAGAACAGCCATGTCCAATGTCGTAGGACTTGTCAGAGTATGCGGCTTGATTAGCAAAGACAAACACACCATGCAAATCAGGCTGTAACATTTGGGGGGCGGCAGGAATGGAAGGCAGCCAGCTGGTGAGGTGGAAAAGGAGCGTGTCTTCATCCCCCAAAGCTTTGCCAGGAGAGAGAAAATAAAGCAGGCATCAGACTGAGGAAGGAATAAAATAATTTACAATTCCACGAGTTAAGGCATCACTTACCAGGAATGGTGTCGAACTCCTGAGGATGGTGTCACTACTAAATTATCTCCTACCCCCAGTGCTCTTAAAAAAAAAAAGACAGAAAGGGAGAGAGATGTGTAAAAATAATACAGTAATCTCCTGCCATATCATATGTCCTTTTCAGAGGAGGAAGCCAAACCCCAAAGTCTGGTTTCAGAGGGAGAGAGAGGAACAAAAAGGAACACCCCGATCCCAGGCTTTGGTGTAAATCTGCGTGGCTCCACTCATCAAGGCCAAGTGAGGAGCGGGTCCAGGGTATTTTGAAATCACCCCTTTGACCTAAGCCCTCCCAATTTAAGATAGCCACACTGCTGAGGAGAGACAGGGCAGGCCGTAGGAACTGTATTTAAAAAAAAAAAAAAAGAGAAAAGCTTCATTTTCCAAGAGCAGTTTAAGTCTCAGTTTTGTTTTGTGCCAGTCTATTTAAATCTTTATTCCCTGCCTATTAATTCTCCTAATTAGAATTAAATGAAGCATGCTAAATTGCTAGATTAACCAATAATTAAGCAGGCAAAGCACTAACGTTTAATACACACAGGCAGCTCTTTCTCTTCTGTGATAGCACCGTGTCATGCCTGCTCATTTTATTTGAAAGGAATTAAGAGGCTTGTCTTCCGTGATCAACACCCCCTCCCATATTAACTTCCATAAAATAAAGACTTTCCCAAAAGGGGATCACTTTCCAGCTAGTTATCAAGGAACTCTTGATTTTATTTCTTTAATTCCTTATCTGTGAGCCCTTGTGAAACCTATTTGAATCACTTGGCTCAGGAAATCCAGCGGGCTGTACATATATTTAGCAGATAGTAGATTTTAATTAAAATGATATATAGTTTGTGTGGTGCTCCTTTTATTCCGTGTTCATTTCTTTATTTCTGCTCACGTAATGAGGTCCTACACTTATTTTCAGAGGATGGCAGCCCCTCTCCCTCCCCCTCATCTCCCTGTGTTGTGTCCTCCCCCCCCACTTCAATATCCATTTCACATATTTACACCTCACTTTGTCTTTATGGCATAGACCTTATTGTGGGACCTCTCAATACCATGCAGTTCTCCCTGCACATGAGCGAGGGGCCATGCAGACTGCCTGAATCAGTAGACTCCTTGGTGATTTTTGAAGGTTATGGCTTGGGTGTGTAAGTGCCAGCAGAACTGGGGCTGGGAGCAGGACCAGCACATTCAGGTGGGTGTTTGTGCCTCTCATGAAGGTGCTTGATGATATATATGCCTTGGGCATGTAACTCATTCATGTACAGAGGGCAGCAAAGACTCATGAGAGGGATTTCATAAAGCTGCTCAGTCTCATGGTAACTGAACCCATATGTTCTTGTCTTTTATTCCTTTAATTTGAGCAGTTAGGCAGAATTGGACTATGTTTTGTTGTTCCACCCCAGGAGTGGAAAAAATGTGATGGAGGCAGATGTTTCCCTAGGTATGTCTACACAGTATTTTGCAGACAGCTCCAAATTTATTTTGCATTGCATCAAGCAATGTGCCTTTGACAGGGAAACTGTGTGGCCGCATCAGTGAGCCATGACTTCTGTTCTGAAACTGCTTTGCAGCTGTTTGGCTTGCATCACTGATGGAGTAACTCTGCCTTTGATGAAATCCTGTAACAGAAAAGGCCAGCCCAGAAGCCCTGTTTCCCAGAGATACCAAACAAGAGGCTGTGTGTCTGCTCACAGTCCCAACTCTCTTGTGGCCAGCACTTTGCCCCAAAAGAGATCTTTCAAAGGGGCTGTTTAAACAATGTAGTGTCTTGCTGCAGCTGAAGAAGACAATCTCTGTCTTGTTTCTTCCCGCTCCAGGTGATCTTGCCCCTTTTGGTACTTGTATAAGCATCTTCTGTGATAGTTTTCCTTGGCAGTCTGGAGAAAAAAAGACTTATCCCACTGGCTTAGCAGATTGGATCTGCATACAATCCAGCCAAGTGAGTGTGGAGGCATCACGAGGGCCAGAGTAGGATCTGCAGCCAGTGGAAGTGGGCAGAAATGGGACCACCTCTTTTGAGGGTAGTAAATCAATAGAGCAGCCCAGATCTCACCCAATTGCAGTCTACGCTTTTAGATACTTAGGCATACCCTGGAATAAAATAAGTGATAACGAAAGAGAACAGCCTTAATTTTATTTCTCCTCCTCGAGTGAGTGGTCCTGCTGGCTTCAGGAGTAATTAAGCATAATTGCTGAAGTCATCAAAACTGTCTGATTTCAGATTTTTTTCAGGAACTCAACTCAGACTCCTTAATAACACCAAGAAATTTGAAGACCTTGCTTCCAGCTTGTGTGAACTTTTCTGAGTAGCAGCTTTCCATCGCTGTAGGCTGATTTCATGTTCGATGCACATCTCAAACCAGCCAGAGCAACATCAAGCATTTATGATTTGGTGTTTCTCCTATTCAGATACTAACGTCTGGCTACATGTTCTCTATGGATCTCTCACATGCTCCACAACTTCAGGCTGAGCATACCCTTGAATGCATTGGCATAAAAGACAATGCATTGGCATTAAAGATAATATCAGTGCCTGTTTCTGAATATGAGCAAGCAGTCAGGGACTTGCTGAGTGCAATTCATAGAGTCACGTTCCAACACAGGTTCAAACCCAGGCAGGTTCAAGTTGGAAAGAAAATTAAATTGAGACAATAGCTCAGAGGCATCAGGAATGCCCTTTCCCACTTAGAATTTGGCCTATTTTTACAGTTGCTTGTGAAGTAAACCCCACTGGGTTGTGCAGTGCTACAGATAAACATGGAGAACAATGCATGCAATGCATTCTGAATCCTCAATGGCAAGAAACAATGGTGAGATGGTGGGGCCTTGGGAGTCAAGGTAAATGCAGGACATGAGCAAATCATTCCATTTCTGTGAGGGGCCAGCTTGAGCAGGCTGGGTTTTAATTTCTACGCTGTCCTATGATATGAACCGTGTGGCCCCTGCAGTACATGCTGAGGACAGCAGAGTCTGCCTTCCCTTTTCGGCTGGCTGGCTGATTGATTCATTCCTCTTCTTGTTTTTTTTTTCCCAAACCAAGCTTCTTGCATGCTTTGGTGAACATCTTGGTCAGTCTGGAGTACCTCTGTCGATGCCGTGTGTCTGTGCAACACACACTTCATCTGCTCAGTGCAATCATATCCTGGGGGGGAATGTGCAGGCTGTAAACTTCTTCATAACATCCTGTTCCTGCAACTTGAAGATATTGACTCTGAAGGGAAACAATGGCATGAATAAAATAAAAATAATAATAAAAAAAAAGTTAATTATCCTTTGTGTTTGTAATTTAATTAAAGATGTAGTAAAGTTTTACTGTTTTTCCAGGTGATGATGTTTAGGGCTCTGAAAAGCTATTTGTGCTGGTGAGATTAAAGTGCATTTTAAAATGTTCCCCGAGCACTTTCACATTTGTTGATAGATTTTTAAATTAAACTTTAAATTGTAATCTAAATTACCTCCAACAATTCATGGTCCCTGTAATGAACTCCCACCATTCCTGCTGTCATCTGACTATGATATACTGTAAATGGTAACTGCTCAGGGTTTTACTGAATAGTGCTTTAGTATTACTGCACTATATTAGTTGTGTACAACCCTCAAATAGAAATCAAAGCACAACACAGGTTTGGTTTAGCATAGTAACTTTATTATTTGCTAGTCTTTAGTCTTAGTGCACACTACTACTGCTAATCATTTGAGACCTCACAGAATATACTTCCAAATAATTTTTTAGGCATTCCTCTCAAGGTAAAAGTATTTGCATTTTACCAGCCAATGAGCTTTTGGACATTAATCCTTAATGGGTAAAATAAAACTAATTGGGGAATATGAGTTCAAGTGCTCATTCGTAAAGTGACCATGGCTCATTGGCCCCTCAGGCACAGTTAGAAAAAAATACTTTCAGACATGATTGATGTAGATTCAAAGAGGAAAAGATTGCAGTGGGGTAGTGGAAATAACTCACCGTGGTCTGCTCCATGAGGTGATGTAGGTATGCTGAGAGCAAGTTGTTCCCAAGGAACTGCTCAGGGCAGAGCAGAGTCTAACTTGCAGATCGCTGATGCTCCCTGGTAGTTCATATTTATTGCCTGAGGCTCATAGATGTGTTCCTGGGATCAAAAGAAAGACCAAATACAAGCTCTGCTGGCATCTGTGGGAAGGTCTCAGGGATCTCTGAAAGTTTACACATGTGGAAAATTAGAAGAAAAATTTATTCCCACAACAACCCCAAGAGCAAAGGTCCCTGGGAAGATCAGAAGCTGAAAATAAGCAGGGCAAGGACTGCTTTGCTGCAGAAGGGTGCCCTGTTAGGCTCCAGCAGTCTGCCACATAGGCATTTACTGACACAGGTTTTATCTTTCTCCTGGAGAGCTCTTGGTGGACAAGAGTGTCCATACATCTCTCTTCCATACAGCTGCATAAACTGTACAGGTTTCAGCTTTTCATCTCCACAGATTCCCTCTTTTAAGTGGATATTATGTGGCACTAAAACTGGCTTCTTTGGTTTAATTTGATATTTTAGCTCTCCTGCTATGAGAAAAATGAACCCTGTGTGTGTTTCCTGTTCACCTTTGCCATTCATCATCATTCAGCATGTCAGCAACCACGCTGGTAAACAGGGCTCCCTGCTTTTCCTCATCCCAACCCCCTCGTTTGAGAGGAATCCTCCGTTTACCCACCCAACTGTTGTACACTTCTCCTTCTCCCTTCCTTAAAGACCTCTGCTGTTAGGCTACTTGAAGGAAAGGGACAGTGTCCGTGGTGCCAGCGTGCTGCAGTCACTGCCTGCCAGGCAGAGCAGCACTCTGTATGGGTTTCCTTTTTTTGCCTCTCCATCTGCCTCGTACCATCTGTCTCCTGCCTGCCAAAGGTAGATTGTGCCATCCTAACATGACAGCTTCCTGTGATAAGATAGCTGATTTTTCTAGTCCAAGGAAATGCATTAGATACCATCTGTCTGGATTGCAGTAGTACATTTGATACGGGGTAAGGGTCAGGTAAGCTGGAGGAGGTGGGGATGAGCAGGAGGATTAGAAGGTGGGTCAGGAGTCTGCTCAAGTGGGAACAAAGTGGAAAAGTGCTGAGATGGGAAATAATGACCTGAAAGTTGGTCACTCAGGAATCACTTCTGGACTGGGTCTTGAATATTTTCACCTATGACTGTGGTGGAAGGAAGATGCAGGCCTGGAGGTTGGTGGCCCTGCCTGTGGCAGGGGGGTTGGAACTCTGTGATCCTTGGGGTCCTTTCCAACCCAGACCAGTCTATGATTCTATGAAGGAAGGAAAGGAAAGAAGGAAAGGAGGGAAGGGATTATGGTGATGTTTGCTGATGAACCAAAACAAGGGGCTGGCTACAGTCTGGAGGAGGATCAGAGTGTCATAAAGAACTTGGTAACTTTTGGAGTGGAGGTAGTAGTGAAGTTGTACAAAACCCAAGGTCATGGCTAGGGACTGGAAATGAAAATGTCAATACAGTCTGTGAATGGTTGAGAAGTAAAATGAGGCTATGGTGCTGGTTGGTCCTGAATGACTATGATGCAGGTCTTGAAAAGCAAATGTTGAAGAATTATTAGGAAAAACACCCCCTTCCACAGACAAAAATGAAAGTAAATGAAGATCTGGGTGCTTATTTAAGTCCATTAGTGTAAACACTTTGGTAGGAGATGAAACTGAAGAGATACTCTGGCACATTAATGTATTTGGGTGGAAACCTATACAATAGAGTGTCTTTGGAGTGGTCTACAAGCAGAACAAAGGCAAAAACCCCAACAGCAAAAAGGTTTTAAGATAGTTCTTGATGACTGAAAAAACCTGTGAAACCAGGCATCTCCAGTCCATGACCCATGAGACTTCTTCCACCTAGACTGTAAGCAAGTGCAGTGACTGCCTTTTTGTCTTGTGTGCCCCTAGTCCTGGCAATGGTTTGGAGTAGACACAAAAATACCAAAGGGACCGTTGAGATGCAGCATCACCCCAGCACCTGGGCCCCTTAAAACAGTGCCCAGTATGCCAAGAAAGAAAGTATGTGTGGGAGAGGAAAATAAAAAAGATACCTAAGTGGAGGTAATATGGCAGTGAAGAGGATGGCATGCTCACCTGACAGCTGCTTATTTAGATTTCTTGTTGCGTTTTCTTTTATTATACAAACAATCTGACCGACCATGACACAGAGCTACGAAATGAAGTGATAAAAACCATGCACTGCTCAGCTTCTATTCTACATTACCACCTTGCCTCTATCCTTTCCATTTCTTTTCTGCAAAAATAGAACAACAAAAAAAAAAAAGAAGGAAAAAACATGTTGTATGATGAGACTTCAAGAGAACGAGATTCCTACAAAAGGCATGGAAAATTTTGTAGGTATTTGATACTCAAGTAGCTAAATATTAGCAGTACATAAAGGTCTTTTAGCCTGGTACTAATGGATCAAAAACTGGTTGATCTATACATTGGAAAAACTAGTTAAAAATAGGAAGTTTTGTCCAGGAAAGCTATTGAAGAGAGATAATTTCCAGGCTAGTCAATATATCTACATTTACTGCTGAGGAAATGGACATATTTGGTACCGCTTTCACAAAAGAACAAAAGAAAAAATTGAAAAGTTTCGGAAAAATAGTTTGAAAACATAACTTAGATCTGGTTTAAGGTGTATTCTTTTAAGATATAGGAATTCTCATCTAGTTAATTTATCAAAAAAAGGGTGTAGAGTAATACCTTAGAGTAATGTGCAGTTCCACATGGAAGCAGTTCGGGGTTTCTGACAAAATGTCCACCAAGAGTGGTCCGAGAGGAACACTGGATGGGTTCTGATTAGAAAAGTACAATGCTCCATAATTACCCAGAAGAACCACTCACACTAGATACAAGGACTTCCCTCTCAGTTGTAAGCTTTGAATCAAGTCAAGGTGTGGAGATCAGCGATGGGCAACAAACAATTCGATATGAATTTTAGGTGAAGCCATATATTGGGTGAAATCACACAGATTAGAGACATTTGTTACTGCAAACATGGCAAGCTAAAAACCTGCTAATTAGTTACTGATTGGTTAGTGATTATAACGAGTTCTGATAAGTATATCCTATAGCTAAATATCATTAGTTTACCTTTGATGCCTCAAGGCATCCGCTCACCTGCTGTGTCAACCATCTTATTATGGCTGGTTCTTAACATGTTCTGTTACTCCCAAGTACCTTCCCACAGCTCCTTCTTGGTTTAGGGCAGTCTGTACCCCTGTCATCAAGGCCGCTGGGTTTTGAGAATGTGATTATTAAGATCCTCTCAGCATGAGTCACTTTTCCTGTCTCATGGGAACACGAGGATATTGTCAGGGCCTGTGTCTTCTGTGAGGAGAGTCGGGCTGCTGGTAGGGCCTATGTCTTCTGTGAGGAGAGCTAGGCCGCCGGCAGGCCTGCTGTCTTCCCTGACAATAAGGTATTTTAAATAAATTCCGAATTTGAGTTTATGGGGTGAGGTTTCTTTGTAGCAGGTCTGACTGAATGATCTTACTGCTATGTAAATCTCTGTGTTTTGAAACATCTCTGTCTCCTGAAGGCCTCTGCATTTATCGGTGGGCATTTCTTTAAAAAAAACATACTTTTCATTCCCATTCCTCATGCAATTCATAAGTTTAAAGGCTTTCAGTGTACTCCATTCCTGCCACTGAAGACTGAGATGTCAGCAAGCATTCCTCAGCTCTGCAAAGCTGATGCTGTGCTAAGCAATCCTCTGTACCTACACACCGAGCACCCACACTCTGCAAAAGACAGAGAGCGGGATGCTCCTTTGATGAAGAAAGTGAGACTGCAGTGACAGGAAAAGCTGCTCTAAGATACATTTTGCCTATAGTTCTTCTTAAAAAAAAATATTAAAAATAATATCAGTAGAGATGCAAGTGAATATTTGCCTTCAACTTTTCTTTAAAAAAATAAATGCTGTTATTTCAGCTCGGTGTTCTTGATGACGAGCGATTGATGAGTTAATTGCCTTCCTATTCCCACTGAATTGGAGTGTGTCTGCAAATACTGGGTCAGCCGAGTGAGTAAAGCGTTCATTGTTCACTGCTTACAAAACCCCTGTGCTATGACACTAAATATTGTTTTCTTCCAAGCTTAAAGCAGACAACTCCATTCTTTTTATTTCACTAGGAAAGGATACTTCTTTTTTTTTTTGGAAGTAAAATTAATTAAAAACCCAAAAATACTTTTTTTCTGGGTGGGTGGGGGGAAGATACATTCTCCCCTTTCCCCAAATTGTGAAGTTGAACTTTCCTGATTTTATACTGCCTGCAGACAGGCATTTCTACGATATACCTCTATCCCCAATCCATAATGTAAGTATTTATTCTCTTAAATGCATGTAGGTTTTATTAATGATGACAGGGTGCTTGGAGCCTTCCTCCTAAAGGACATTGTTTGTTTTTCCTCATTTGAGAGTAACTGAGAAACGCCCTGGAATGAATCTGGGGAATGAATATACATTGCTGTTTTACACGTTGCTGCCGACAGCCAGCCTAATTTAAGGTGGGATGCAGATAACAAACTTTGCAGGGTAAAACAGGATATAATCTCTCACTAATAGAAATTCAGATCCCCTATTGTGCATCAGGCTGTTGACGTTTCAAATGCTGCAGCGCCGCTAACATTAGAATTCAGAGATATTTGTTAACGCTTCTCTTGAGACTGTTCACACACACACCCCCTCAAAGAGATAGCACGAGCCTCAGAATGAATTTGTCGGTGAGGCTTTGGAGCCCTATTCTATTCATATATGGTTTCATTTTTCTCAACGTGACCTTTGGTTCGCAGCGGCGATGACTTTGGTTCGCTCCTGGTTTCGAGGCAGCTGCTTCAAGGGAAAATGAGTCCGTGTCTTTTTTAGCTCTTAACAAAACTGTGGTCTTGTAGTGAACAGAGAGATCATATCTCCCTCACAAAGTGATACATGCAGGTTAAAGGATGTCTGCCCTGTTTCATGGGAATGCCGGGTCTCTTGGACTGCTGCCTGATTTCAATAAAAATGAATAGGAAAGTATGGAAATGTGCAGTGAATGAGCAACTTCATGGATAATAGACCTTTACTGTTTTTATTATAAAGAAAGGGGGAAAAAAGAGATTAGAAAAATGAGTGTTTGGATACTTTTGAGTTCCTCGTGGTCAAAGGTATTAAAAACATGAAAGGCTGTTTTATAGAAATGCAGTTAATGCAGAATGGTGATAATTAAAAATACTGCTAGCAGTGCTCCCACATCAGTAACTGTATGTCTTGGATTTTTAAGCCTTGTTTCAGTCAAACTGTTGCTAATAGTGCCTAATATAGCTCAGATGGCAAATATTTCTATTCTAATACTTCCTCATCATGTTCTTGAGCACAAAATATTTGGAATGCTGCCAGATTATTTATTTATATGCATTTCAATACATGTAGGGAATAAAAGCCTCCTGTAATAAGAAATAGGTATTTTAATTAAAATACCATTTTAAGGAGGTGTCTAACTGTATGCTAAATTATTTTAATCATTTTATATTATTTGCTGTCTTGGCTTTTGCTGCAGAGAGTCCATATTTAGTAAATGAAAATAGTCCTGCATCGCTTTTCAACAGAGGATAACAAAAAATGGCTAAAGTTCAACTGACAGTAACAATCCTCTCAGAATTAACATCTTGCCCTATTTGAAAATAAACACTCGGACTGGAAAGATGTGCAAAGAAAATTTTGAACTGTCAGCAGCAGGAAAAAATGTGTTTACATCTGCAGAGATTAAACAATGCTGCAGAGTGCGCATGCCTCTGACTAGTTAAAAGCCTGTCCTGCAGACACTGACATGCTTGGGTAGCTGTACTCCCATGAGTAGTCCAATTCAGGGCAGCATGGCTACTCACAGAAGTAGTAATTTGCATTAACTGGTGTTTTTAAGTTGAGCAATGGTAACAGCAAGGACACGGCCCGGTTGAGGTTGATGCCTCTGTGAGATGCACAGTTTGAACATAGGAGCTGATGTGAAGCAGCAACTCCAAAGGTGTGCAAACTAAATAGGCACGGTGTTTGGATAATAACCTTCCCCTCCACAGCTGGAAATATGACTTGATTGCTTAGTTCATTTCTCTCATTTTTCCTCCCATCATTTTCAAATCCTTTAGAAAATGGAGCAAAAGGAACCTTGCTCCAAAAACCTTTAACGTTGACCAGCACTCCAAGTATAGGGGAGTTCCTTGTGTAATTACACTAATACACCAATTTTATATTTAAAAGAAAATATAAAGCACAACAGATGTCTGAGCTGGATTCCTATGGAGTCAGATGGGGGCCTGGGAAATGACACTTTTCATGTGGGGAAATTCACAGTATGAATGATAGGAACTTACTGGCTTCATGAACAAATTTGGGTGAACAGAAGCTGTGAAATAGGGATCAGAGAATCATTGGGGTTGGAAGGGACCTTGAGAGATCATCTGGTCCAACCCCAGGTGGCCAGGCAACCTGAACACGGGGAGCCAACATAACAAACTTCAAGAAAATAACTGTTGAAAGCTGTCACAGGAGATGGTATCAAACATAAGGAGATGGCAAAACCAAAACATGCCTTTCTCTACCACATATACAGTCTGTGGTAGAGGAAAAGCCAGAGGGGAAAGGCACTGAACTCGTGTCAGCAGCACTTAATGTGGTCTGATCCCTCCAAAATGCATTTGCTATTTATTCTTGTTGCTTAGCTCTAGGCACAACAGAAGGATGAGTCAAATGATGAGAAATACAAATGTGTGCATGGATTTCCAGATCCAGGGTGTGCACCCAGCAGCAAAATAGGCTTGGCAGGGTGGGACACTGTGGCTGAAAGCATTCTTTCCCTAGATTGGGAGTTTGGTCAGGGACAGGCATATCAAAATGTGAATAAGACAAGGACATAAGAAAAATAAATTAGCATGAGTGACTCAGATGGACTGGCATACACAGAAATATGCCCAGTCAGATGTCAAGCTGAGCTTTCAGCATTTGAGAAGATGGCATGAGGTTGGTGGGCTCTTCAAAGGATACATCACCAATCCTAGGTGTGTTCCTGATAAAGTTCCTGATAAACTTCCCATTTATTCTAACAAGAATGGAATGCTTTTGAAAATCCCATCACTACACATGTTCATCTTCCAAAAAAGGCACAGTTTCCCAATTTCAAATGCTTGGGAAAATGCAATTTTAGTAGGACACCAGTTTGACCATTAAAAGGCTTTCGGTCCATTATCACTTTTGGCCCTTCTGCAGTGCTAGTCCAGATCCTTTGCAAATCTTTGAGCTGAAGGTTATCAGATGGATTGTGGTGAGACACAACAGCTTTTCCCAGCGTGAGGGAAGGACATGATTTTTCCAAGCACTCTTTCCACATCCAGTTTCTTAAAAGCTGTTAAACAGGTATGGGGTCACATCAAAACTAGGGGTTGAAATACACTGAATATAAGAAACTGCTGGGGTCTATTTTCTTAATCTCTCTATATCTTGTAGTCTTTCTAACTGGTGAAAAATGCACCTGAATAACGTTTGGATTTGAAATACAAATTTCAGCTTTAGGGAAGAAACAGATTGTAGCCCTGATGTGGGATTTTATGGCAGGACTAACAGCAGAACCCAAACCTACAGATTTTAAGGAAGCTTCAGCTTGAACTATTAACTTCTCAGCCCAGGAAATAACTACACAGAAAGTGTCCTTTTTTCCCTCCTTATAAAAAAAAGTTCAATTTTTAATTATGTAATTAAATCCTTGTCCATTTCAAAATCCAATTTTCCTCTGGGAAAAAAAAAACCCTTTGAGAGCAATTGTTTCTGTGAGGGCTTTCCTTGCCCTGAGAATACTCACTTTGTTTT
>CM036908.1:68538719-68589963 GCA_020800305.1 Porphyrio hochstetteri | reverse complement strand
GGACTGGAAGGTGCTACAAGGCCCCTCCGGAGCTGAACAACCCCAACTCTCTCAGCCTGCAAATTCTACTCCCTAAAAACATGCCAGTTTAGCCAAATCAGGACAATTCAGTAGCTTTCCCCCCGATTTCTTCAGTGGGGGCAGTTGTACCCCTGTGCTGCCAGATGGGTGGTTGGTAAATCACCATGGCCTTGAATTTAGGGTGACTTTGCATGAGGCTCAGGGTGGGTTTGTCCCTTCAGGAACAGTGTTGACACAACCAAATACTCAAATCCTTGTGACACTGGGATGCAACACCTCCGTGAGGCAGCGTTCCCATCTTCCCTCTGCTTCCAAACCTTGTGTCACACCTTCCCCTAAAGGTCTTTACCTTGGCCCTGGCAAATACAGGCTGTTAAAAACTGAAACCCAAGAATGAATTGGTTAATTAACATGAAATAATAGCTTTTGGCTGCTTCCTTTAATTAAGGGTCAGGAGTTCAGGGCGGTACGAACAGATGTTGAGCTCCTTTTCCCAGTACAGGAGCTCATTGCTTCCTCTGGAGATGTAACCATCTCTCTTTTTTTCCTGGAAAAGAAGGAGCAGGGAATTGGGATTTCTGACCAAGGTGTGTACAAAGAAGTTATGTCAGGGTCGATTCGAGTTGGTTTTGAGGAGGAATCAAGAATCAAAGGAACCGAGACGTCATAGGTGTGATGATGCTTCTAATTAGAGGGTGAGTTTGGTCTTCTAGAGGTCTCTCCACTGGGGAGAAAAGAGGTTTTTTGGAGGTTTTCTGGTCTTTTCTGGCCTGCTGTGAGTTGATGAGTGTTTCCTAGACCTAGGTTCTCCTTCACAGCAGAACCTTCTGCCCAGCAAAGTAAGGGACTACCCAGCCTGCTGCCACTTCATCAGTAGGAAACAAGTTTCATGGATTTGGGGATCCAAGAGAGAATTGGGGGGTTTTAATGGGATTTCAATGGGAATCTTGTATTTGGTCGATTCATTCGTGTTTTACTCCACAGAGCTGCTGCTCCCTTGGTGTGTGGGAGCTGCTAGTGCCGGGCTGTCACCAGTAACCCCTGATGTGCTTACATGAGGGTCACTCCAGCCTGGGAAGAGTCATGCCTGTGGCAAGTGTTTGGCTGGGAAAATAACCCCAAATAAAAGGTTTGCCATGTTGTACAGCCTTATAGAAGAGGAACTGGGCTTTCCTTGGCCTTTGCTGCAGCAGAATAATACACTCCAGTATTTTTAAGGATATATGTGTAGTGTTTTAACTGATGCTAGAAGGTCCAAGGGCTGCAGATAGTGCTGTTGATCTCTGGAACAGGCTGAGCTCCACGCAGGGAAAGACCCTCTAGTGCAAGAGAAACTCATGGGGTTGTGATGCCCTGAGGCTTAGCAGCCACTTTTCCAAGGTTTTTGTGGACCTGATGGGGAGAAATCTGGATGTCTGACTCATGGGAGGACATGGGACAACAGGGCTTGTTGGCTGGGGGGAGGAAGGTCAGTACCGGTGGACCATGGTCACCCTGGGGTGATGTGTGACCCATCTGTATGTCCCCCCTCAGCGTTGCTCCTCTCCACCCAGATCTCTCCTCCTCCTCTTTTCCTGTATTTACTGGGCAATCTGCACACTGGAGACATTTTGGTCTGACCAGGGGATTTCAAAGATGGTGATGATGTCTCCATCCTCCAGCCTGATGGGGAGGTTGGAGATGCAGCAGGTCAGTACCACTTTCCAGGAGGGCATTTCAGGAAACCCCTGGATTTCCAGGGAGCACTGGTAGGTTTAGGGAATCCCCAAAGCTCCATGTTCTCCTCTCAGGCAAGTAAAATGCAGGCAACTGAATGCACTAGGGGGTTTTATTATATCTGGGTGGGATGAAGGCTAATGGTGGCTTGGATGGAGGAGCAGCTGCCTCCTTTACAGCCAGGGTTTCGCTGCAAGCCCACCCTGGAGATTTGCAGGACAGAGGCTCCTCAAGTTCCTGCTCCTCCTCTCACATGCTGCAGCAAGCTTTGACCTCTGGGTGTGTTTTAACATTTCAGTAAATGTAAAAAAACCCAACAACCACCCCCCCCCAAACCACAAACCAACGAGAGGGGGGGAAAAAAAAGAGCCCAGCCCTTGAATTGCTTTCATTTTCAGTGAAGCACAGCGGTGGTGGTGCTGGTGGTGCTCTGCACTGATGGGGACAGCAGAAGTGGAGCTTGTGCTTAAAGCCTCTGCTGCAGGAGAACCCGAAAAGCGATGCTGGGGGTGGCGTGACAGGATGTGAGCCCTTATCTGTCCCCTCTGGTTTGTCACACGCTGAAACGTGACAGCCAAGGTCGTCGTCTTCTTTCTATGCCACAGTGTGAGGAGATACAAGGGGTGATAGCCAGCCTCTTCTCAGTGGCTGTGGGGACAGGAAAAGGGGTGATGGGCTCAAGTTGGAGCACAGGGAGTTCCCCCCCAATGTGGGGAAGAACTTTTATACAGTGAGGGTGACAAAACCCTGGGACAGGCTGCCCAGGGGGTGTGGAGTCTCCTTCTCTGGAGAGATTCAAGAGCCATCTGGACACCGACCTGTGTGCCCTGTCCTAGGGACCCTGCTTTGGCAGGGGGTTGGACCCCATGGGCTCTGGAGGTCCCTTCCAACCCCTGTAATTCTGAGATAGTGAGGAGGTCAGCTGCCCTCCCCGTGGCAGGTATTGCCTCAGGATGCATCCCTGCAAGCATACATGGGTGCTGAGAGCATGACAGGGGGCTGACCAGGGGTCAGGACTGAGTTCACATGGGTGTTTTTGATCTGGATGACAACCTCAGGCCATGGGAGGAAGGTGATGCTCAGCTGCAGCTTCACTTGCTTGGACCATGGACTGTGTGTCTGGGCATCCTTATTCCCTGTCTTTTGGCCATGCTCCCAGGGCACCAGTCCTCCCAGTGCTTGATCCATGCACACTGCTGGGTTTGCCCCTTGTATGTTAAACCCAAACACTTTTTCCCTGGGTTTTTTTTCCCCCAGTTGATGATGGGGAGGCTTTTCCTTTTAAGGGATACATCCCCAAAGGCCCTGGAGTGGGGCAGGGGGGTGGCACAACGTTTTGGCTTGCTGGAAATCTCCAGGGAAAAAACAATGCTGTTATTAACCCCCTGACCAGTGTGTTTAGGGGTTCAGCAACCCCAACAGTGCTCCCACTGTGCCAGAGCCTTGTGCTGAGCCTGGAGCAGGTTGGTGCTCCCTTCCCTGTGGTACCCAGCTGGAGACAGGCACCGTGTGTGAGCAGTGGCAGGAGGCACCGAGCAGATGTCCCAGGCTGTGCTGTCTGGTGCTTGCTCCTTCACCCGAATAATCTCTTAAAAAAAGACCCAAACCAAAGCAAACCGAAACAAGGAAGTTGGAGCTGGTTTGTGCTGGCCTTCCTTTCGAGCCGTTAGGGTGCCTGTGAGAAAACAAGAAGCTGAGATTCTCACTTTCACATGACACCCAGAGCGCTGTGACTTCTCCAGGCCAAAGGGAGTAGCCCTGCATGACCCAAAATGGGGCCCTGGCTCCATCATATAGAATCATAGAATGGCATGGGTTGGAAGGGACCCCAAGGATCACAGAGCTCCAACCCCCCTGCCACAGGCAGGGCCACCAACCTCCAGGCCTGGAGCTACACAAGGTTGCCCAGGGCCCCATCCAACCTGGCCTTGAACACCCCCAGACACAGGGCACCCACCCCCTCTCTGGGCAGCCTGTTCCAGCCCCTCACCACTCTCTCTGCAAAGAACTTCCCCCTGATATCTAATCTAAACCTTCCTTCCTTTAGTTTTAATCCATTCCCCCTTGTCCTGCCAGTCTCTGCCCTTTAACAAGCTGATTCCCCTCCTGTTCCTCTGCTCCCTTCAGGGACTGGAAGGCTGCAATGAGGTCCCCCCACAGCCTTCTCTTCTCTGGGCTGACCCAGCCCAGCTCCCTCAGCCTCTCTCCGTAGGGGAGCTGCTCCAGCCCTCTGAGCATCTCCGTGGCTCCTCTGACCCCTCTCCAACAGCCCCACATCCTTCTTGTATTGGGCAAGATGAGTAAAAATTATCCCATACTTCACTAAGGTTTCTTGTTTCAGTGATGTGGTAGAAATATGGAGTCATACATTTATAGTTTCATCAATTCTGATTCCATAGAATTATAGAATCCCAGACTGGTCTGGGTTGGGAGGGACCCCAAGGATCACAGAGCTCCAACCCCCTGCCACAGGCAGGGCCACCAACCTCCAGGCCTGGAGCTACACAAGGTTGCCCAGGGCCCCATCCAACCTGGCCTTGAACACCCCCAGGGATGGGGCACCCACCCCCTCTCTGGGCAGCCTGTTCCAGCCCCTCACCACTCTCTCTGCAAAGAACTTCCCCCTAGTATCTATCCCATCACCACTGCATCTCACCCCCTCCTCCACTCCAGGGCTGTAGGAGCTTCAGTCCAGGCAGTGCTGGGACACACTCAGCTCTCCAAAGGGATGGATGTTGTTAAGATGGATGGAGGGGACATCCTGAGCCAGCCTCTCCACAGAGCCACCTCTGGTGCTGAGCTCTTGATTTAATCCCCCAGCAAAATTTGGGAAGAGAAAAATCTTTGCTCCTTATGCCCTGATTTGCCTTGATAATGAGATTTCCCCAGGGGGAGCTAGTGGCAGGCTGGGTCTGCCCCCGCCAGCGCTGCTTTTGGGGTGAAATATGGCTGAATATGGTCAATATATGTTTGCATCCTCCTGAGAGAAGCAACAGGAGGTCAGGCCAGCTGCAGGGTCAGCACCAAAACCCACCACCATGGGCAAAACACCAGCATCAGGGCCAAAACAGGCACCCATCCCACCTCACCCCTGTTTGGCAGGAAGGATGGGATGCTGGTGTGATACCAAAGCTGTTTCCATGGCAACAGGCTCTTCCCCCTCCAGGTGCCTTTTCATGAATTCATTTATTTCCCAGCACATCTCCAACCCCACAAAGCAGCTGCTCAGCAATTTAAATACTGGATTGGACAGAAAAAAAATAAACCCTGGCCATTGGAAGAGGGAATAAAATCCCTGTGGATGGGAGCTGGGAGCTGCTGGTGTAACCACCCCTGAGGAGGAAGGTGCTTTGCCCCAGCAAAGGGGCTTGAATGGGAGCCCATGGGTATTGATCCAGCTCATAACATCCACTTTGCTGGAGGGATTAATGAAACACATGTAATTTGGGAGTACAGAGGCTCCTTTCTCAGCCAGGTCCTGTGGAGATGGATGTGACTACAGCAGCTCCCACCCCCTGCAATCACAGCTCAGCTATTTTTCTTTCTGTCTGGGATATTTTTATATTTTTCCTGGATATATTTAGCAACTCCTTTTTTTGGTTGGTTTTTTTTTTGGTTGTTTTTTTTTTTTTTTTCAGCCCAGCTGATTATTTTTAGCCATGGCTTTTAGGAGAGGGGAAAATAAAAAAAGCAACAGAAGGGCTTGGAAAAGCAGCCAGCCCTGCCTGAGGGATTCCCACGCTCCAGCCGGCCGGTGACCGGCAGCACCGGCTGTGGGAAGGATGGCAGCACAGCCCTACGCTCTGTTACCCATTCTGGATGCCTAGTTTGGGGGAAGAAAAGGCATTTTGTGGGAGAGCTTGCTTGCCTCAGTTGGGATTGCGCTGGTTCTATGCCCAGTTGTGCCTCTGGGGTGCAGTGAGTTGGGCTGGTCTCAGCTGCTGGGATGCATAGGAGCCAGGAGTATCACAGAATCACCAGGTTGGAAAAGACCTTTAAGATCATCAAGTCCAACCATTCTCATCCTAAACTAAACCAGATCCCTGAGCACCTCATCTACCCGTTTTTTGAACACACCCAGGGGTGGGGACTCAGCCCCCTCCCTGGGCAGCCTGTGCCACAGCCCCACAACTCTGCCAGGGAAGAACTTTGCCCTCCCAGCTGAGCTGACCCTGCCCTGGGGCAGCTTGAGCCCATTGCCCCTTGTCCCATCTCCTGTCCCCTGGCTGCAGAGACCATCGCCCACCTCTCTGCACCCTCCTGGCAGGGCAGGGGAGGTGGGGAGAAGGTCTCCCCTCAGCCTCCTCTTCTCCAGGCTGAACACCCCCAGCTCCCTCAGCTGCTCCTCAGAGGATTTGCCCTCCAGCCCCTTCCCCAGCCTGGTTGCCCTTCTCTGGACTCGCTCCAGGACCTCAATGTCCTTCTGATGGTGAGGGGCCCAGAACTGGCCCCAGCACTTGAGGTGCAGCCTCCCCAGTGCCCAGTCCAGGGGCACAATCCCCTCCCCATCCCTACTGGCCACACTATTTCTGACACAAGCCAGGATGCCATTGGCCTTCTTGGCTTTCCTGGGCACACTGCTGGCTCACATTCAGCCTGCAGTCACCCAACACCCCCAGCTCCTTCTCTGCCTGACAGCTCTCCAGCCAGTCTCCCCCAGCCTGTGGCACTGCCTGGGGTTGTTCTGTCCCATGTGCAGCACTCTGCACTTGGCCTTGTTAAACTTCATCCCACTGATCTCAGCTCATGGGTCCAGCCTGTTCAGGTCCCTCTGAAGAGCCTCCCCACCCTCAGGCAGATCAACACTTCCTCCTAGTTTAGTGTCATCTGCAAACTTAGTGAGGGAGCATCCAATCCCTTCGTCGTAGTAGGGATGTAGTAGGGAGTAGTCCCAGTATGCATGAGAGCTGGAATAAATCCTTCCCTTACCATAGCCTAGCATCTTTTCTGGGCAAAGAAGCCTGAGCCCTGTGCTCCCCAAAAATCACAGGATCATAGGGGTTGGAAGGGGCCTCCAGAGCTCATCAGGTCCAACCCCCTGCCAAAGCAGGGTCCCCAGGACAGGGCACACAGGTCAGTGTCCAGATGGGGCTGGAATCTCTCCAGAGAAGGAGACTCCACACCCCCTGGGCAGCCTGTCCTAGGGTTTTGTCACCCTCACGGTATAAAAGTTCTTCCTCATGTTGGTGCCCCTTAACAGGCTTCACCCAACTGGGTGGAAAACACCAGTCCATCAGTGATGGCAACCAAGCAGCAGGGAGATTCCTGCTTTCCCTCTGAAAAGGAGCTGGCCTCAGTGGTGGGTGATGCCATGTGATGCTCCAGTGGCAGGTGATGCTGTGTGATGCTCCAGGGAGCTGCTCTTGGTCTTTACAGTGAAGGACCAGCGATGATTTTGTGCTGGCAGATGTCAAAGCTTTCAGTTTCTTTCTGCTTTTCCTTTCGGTTCAGCTCAGGGGAGCTGTGGGGAGAATGGTTTTTCAGCCATGAGGAGAGGAAAAAAACCCCACTGGGAAGTGAAAAAAGCCTGGAAAAGTGGGTGATAGGAGAGGATGTGGCCCATGGGTGTCAAAACACGGAGGGTGGGCAAAGACTGCGGTCACCTCCAGATGCAGGAGGTGTCTCAAGGCACCAGTAAAACCTCTCTCAATGCTCAGTTGTGCCTTCGAGAACGTAAGAAGATGCTTTGTGAGGGTGCTGCTGCATGCCAGCTAGGTTTAGCAGCACAGAAGGTGCTCCAGCAGAGCCCTTGTGTCAGGAGAGCTGATGCTTTAAGGTCATTAGGCTAAATAATCACCCTTAAAATGCCATTTTTTATACCTTTAGGAGAAATCTGGTCTCCACCCAAATGCACTATGAGATAAAATCAGGGGGAATAGCTTTGAAGGGGAGGTTGGGCTCAGATTTTGTGGGTTTTGGGCTGGTGATGGAGGTCTGGTAGACCCCCCCCTCCTCCCCTGCCCAAGTGCTGCCTTTGGGCACAGCTCTGTGCCAAGCAGGAGGCAGCTCACACTGATGAAGAGCTGGCAAACGAAGGCTAATTATTCTTGCAAGCAGGGCTGGCAGCAGCAGGATGCCCAGTTCCAGAGGAAGGAGTAGGACAGGCAGCTTAGCAGGAGGGCTTGGTTGCTCTGGTTGTTAAACTCTCCTTTGGTGGTGGCTTTTTTGGGGCTGGACATGGTGTTTTCCCTCACCCCTCAGTTGAGGTGATGCCATGGTGGTGCAGCTCGTGCTGGGAGGCAGCACTGGCTGCTCACTGGGTTGGAGCTGGATGGGGAGCAGCAGATAATTTGGCAAATTAATTTCCCATTGGGTTAAAAGATGCTGGCAGGGTGGGTGAGGGTCAGCACCTCTGTGCCAGCTCGCTCAGGGATGGAGGGGTGCAGCACCAACGCTGTCACTGGAGATTATGGGATCCATAAACATGCTGGGAGGGAGAAACACATCCAGAAAGCAAGGTAGATGTAGTTAGTTTACTGGGGTGAAGGAGGAGGGCTGTTCATCTCTGGCCTCAAAGCAATGGTGGCTTTTAACAAAGAGCAATTTACCCCCTGATCTCATCCTGTTGTGGAGCACGAGGACACAGCTCTGTTGGGCAGCTCAGGGCTGGGTTTTATACTCAACATCATGGGTAAAAGCTGAAGGTTTTGGCAAAACCAGAGCAAGCAGACTGAGAGCAGAGCGAGCTGTACATGCTGGATCAGTGCCCCCATGTCAGGGGTGTCCCCAGCTGTTTGTTCAATTAAATCCTGATTTTTGGTGCCTGTTTGGGCTGGGTGCTGCTGGTGGGGAGAAGGAAACACCCTTTGGGTTTCAACTGCTCCTCGTTACACAAAGACACAGCAATAAATTAGGTGCTTCCTTGGAGTGTAGGTACCAGCTTGGAAAAACCAGCAGCCAAATTTCCCAACCCAGAATTCAGCCTCGTGCCACGAGGGGTAAATAACCCCCCAGGATGGACAAGTATCAAACCAACCCAGTGAGCTGTAATTACAGGGACAATATCCATGTGCTGCAGGGGCTAAACATCGTTAGGGTGGTGATAAAGTAATGTCCTTACTCATTAACCTCACCTCCCTTATGGAGAGAGGCTGAGGGAGCTGGGGTGGGTCAGCCCAGAGAAGAGAAGGCTGCAGGGGGACCTCACTGCAGCCTTCCAGTCCCTGAAGGGAGCAGAGGAACAGGAGGGGAATCAGCTTGTTAAAGGGTAGATAATGGCAGGACAAGGGGGATGGAGTGAAGCTGGAGGAGGGAAGGGGGAGAGGAGATATTAGGGGGAAGTTCTTTCCAGAGAGAGTGGTGAGGAGCTGGAACAGGCTGCCCAGAGAGGGGGTGGGTGCCCCATCCCTGGGGGTGTTCAAGGCCAGGTTGGATGGGGCCCTGGGCAACCTTGTGTAGCTCCAGGCCTGGAGGTTGGTGGCCCTGCCTGTGGCAGGGGGTTGGAACTCTGTGATCCTTGGGGTCCCTCCCAACCCAGACCAGTCTGGGATTCTGTGATTAACCCGTGGGCTCCGAGGTGGGAATCCTGTTATCCAGGGACGGGTTAGTGAGTGCCATCCAAACCTGTACCTGCACCAGCAAACTCAAGCACATCAGCAGCAGGTGGGAGGACAGCCCTGTGGCAACAGGGAGATGGGGATATACTGGGAGGAGTGGGGATTTTGGTGGTTAGGGTTGGGAGGGAAGCTCTGGCAGCTGGAGGGGACCTGTAGGTAAATTGGAGCGATGTGGCGAGCACCAGCACGTGAACCTCCTGTGTGATGGCTCCATCCCATCAGTCCCTGTACAATCCCAATGTGCTGCAGTGCTGGGAATTACCTGGATTCCCCAAACAGGGTTAAGGGTCTATCTGGGTCTAGTGGATCTCTGAAACCTCCCATCCCAGTGGCTGCCCACAGAGGGATGACACAGCTCAGGAATGAGCTGTCTGGCAAGATAATTCCCTTCCAGCAGCAAACCTTTTGGTGTTTGTCCTCCAATCTGAGGGTTTAGATCCTTCCCAGGGTGGGGTTAATTTGTCTGAAGTCTGATGCCCTTGGTGTCCACCCACTAACAAGTATTTTCTAGTTCCATGGCAGGACCCCCACACCTTGTTGGTTCTTGGGGAAGAGGAGTAAATCACAGGCTCTCAGAAGGGTTTGGGTTGAAGGGACCTTTCCATGGCCATCAAGTCCAACCCTGCAGTGAGCAGGGCCATCTTCAACTAGATCAGGCTGCTCAGACCCCCATCCAACCTGACCATGGATACTTCCAGGGATGGGGCATCTACCACCTCTCTGGGCAGCCTGGTGCTGGTGTCTCACCACGCTCAGGGTAACAAATTTCATCCTTATATCTAATCTAAGCTGTAAAACCTGCCAGGGTGTTGGTTGGTTGGTTGGTTGGTTGCAATCAGCACTAAAGAGGCCCTGGGGGTTAAAGGAGAGGGGGATGCTCTAGCAGCTCAGCTTGGCTTAAATCAAATCCAAACTGAAGAGCCACGGAGGTTTTGGCTCCTCCTGGGGTTATGATGGGGTGTCTTCCTGTTGTGATAAAACAAGCTGCCCAAACAACCTTGCTGAGTGGTACCTGGGTTGGTTTTTGGTGGGGAATACTGATGAGCTCACTTCACAGTGTCACCTGCTGTTATCTTCTTACCCATGCTGCAGGCAGCATGCCCAGTTGCTCACAGCAGGGAAAGGCTGCAAAACCATCCCTGGCCCAAAACTGTTCAAGTTCCTACACCAGGTTCCCACAGAGGGGCTGAGCATGGGGTGTGTGACCACTTCCCAGGGATGCCAGGGTCCTGTGAGCTGTCCCTGGGTCCCCAGCATCATCCCAGCAGCCCTGTGTGTGGCAGGGTGCTCACATGGATGTCCCCCCTCTCTGTCCCACTGGGATCTTGGGCTTCTTAGGCTTTGTTTTGGGGGGGTGTAGGAAGAGTATGGAGGGTTTCCTTGTGTGAGGGCAGTAGCAAGGTTTGGATACATGTATTTAAGGGATGTACCAGCCATACAGAAGCTCTGTGCAGTCCTCCCCACTCCTGTGCCTCCTCCTGTGCCATTAAACTCCAATCCCTACGTGATTCCCTGCCACTGGAGCAGCAACAGGCCATGATCCTCTGGGAAATGGCACTAAATCACTGAGGCAAACATTTCCCAGACCATAAAAGTCCCTGTGGGATCCAAACTGTGCAGTGGAGCCTTGGGTGATGGGCACCTTGGGGAACCTACGTGGCTGCTGCCTTTCTCATCAGCCCAATGCCGGTGAGAAACAGGCTGGCACCAGCACCAGCATCGTGGGTTTGCAGGGAGAATTGAAAGCAAAAGCAGGAGGCTCAAACACCTCCTAACACATGTTTTTTTCCTAACACATGTTAGGAAAAACTATTTTACTGAAAGAGTTGTCAGGGCCTGGACCAGGCTGCCCAGGGAGGGGGTTGAGTCACCTTCCCTGGATGTGTTCAAAAAAAGGGTAGATGAGGTACTTAGGGATATGGTTTAGTTTAGGATGAGAATGGTTGGACTTGATGATCTCAAAGGTCTTTTCCAACCTTGTCATTCTGTGATTCTGTGACCTCTCCAGCAAAGAAACTGGGGGAGACCCAAGCAAAACCAGTATGGAAACAGGTCACAGATGCTTGAGCTTCACCCCAAGCGATGGCACAGAGCTTTGCAGGTCTGGCTGATGGGGATGCTCAGTAGGAGCTGAGCTATGCTGGAGGAGGGAGGGATTTTGGTAGCCCTCCCTAGTGGGGGGGGGATGCTCTTTCCACCCCACCACGTGCTCTTGCTCACCAGTTAAAACTGCATGCCCTCTCGCAGCTCGGCCGTGCCGCAGGGCTGGCTGCAAGCTGGGCAACAGCTAAAAGCCTGGCTGCCAACAGCCCTTGGATAGTTGCCTGCTGACTTGAAACCTCTTCCTCTGCTGAGAACATCACTGAAAGCAAACAAACAATACTGCTTGGAGGGGGCAGGGCGGGGGGATACGGAAGGAAACCCACAGCCTTTCTGCCTCCCCGGTATGGGACTCGGTGTCTGGGAGGGCTCTGGGTTTCCTGGTGCCATGAATGATGTTCCCCTCGTGTTGATTGGTGTCTCAGCTATCTGAGCTGGGTCTTTAATTGGTTTTTATATTGTCTTTAAAGGTAGCAAGAGGCCCAGAGGAGCAGATCATCCCCTAGAAGCACAAATCACCAGGGAGACCTGCTTCTGGTAAAAATAACCCCTACCCAAACCCTCTTCCTTGCACCCCTCCTTTTAGGGCTGTACCATCCTTGTCCCATCACCTGAGGAGCTGGTAGCCAGCTAGTGCAGAACATCCCTGAATCACCCCTGAGCCTCCCCCCCCCCCCCCCCCAGTTTTAGGCAGGCAGCTGTAACAGCATCAGCTGCTGGATGAGCTGAAGGCTGGGGCTTCTGGCTGGTGCTGCTGAAGCTTCTGGCTGTTATAAGGTAAAGGAAAAACATCCGTGAGTGAGAGGGTGTGGATGTAATGAGCATCCCCCCTCCCCTCCCTTCCCCTGCCCTCTCCTCCCGTCCCCTCCCTTCCCCTGCCCTCTCCTCCCCTCCCCTCCTTTCCCCTGCCCTCCCCTCCCTTCCTCTCCCCTCCCCTCCTCTCCCCTCCCTGCCTGTCTGGGGTAGAAGTCTCCAGAAACAGGAAACTTCAGCATCCTGTTTAGCATCTCAATGCTCTAGTTGGCAGCAGGGACAAAGGGAGGGAGGCCAAGGGACAGAGATGGAGCTGGGCTGGATGATGTGCCTGGCTCAGGGCAGAGGAACCAGCCCAGCATGGGGATGCTTCAGCTGGAGCTCCTTCTCCTGTGTCCTTTGCCTTGGTGCTGCCACAGAGCAGCAGAGAAAGCTGAGGTGTGGCTCAGCTGGGGTCCTGGTGCTGCTCTCTAGAGGGTCCTGGCATCCCCTAAGCATGGCTCAGAGGGAATCCCCCACACTGGCAATGATGGGGGGGGCACAGGAGGGCATTGCTGGCAGCCTGTGACTACCCACAAAGGCTGGTGCTTTGCTGCCCTTGTATAAACACAGGATTAAACACCAGCTGAAACATCCAGGTCTTCATCTTCCATCCATTGTTGAGGGCAGCAACAGTTGGACTGGACACTAAAGGTCTTTTAGTGGGTTCTGTGATCCTCACCCCCTCACTCACACAGGGACAGCTCCACATGTGCAACCCCAGCCCATCATCTGGGATTTCAGCTCAGCCATGTGTGTTTGTTGCCCACAGCCCATCTGCAGAGCGTGCCTGGCCTGCCCATGGCTAGCAACAACACTGCTAGCATAGCACAAGCCCGCAAGCTGGTGGAGCAGCTGAAGATGGAGGCCAACATCGACAGGATAAAGGTAGAGTGGCTCTGGGTGAGGGGGGCTCTCGGCTCACAGGGATACTGTGAGACTGTGCCCACTGCTGAGTGGCTGCCAAAAGTTGCAGGAGCCAGGCTGTGGTGGTGGGTGGCCAACAGCATCCTGGCTTGTGTCAGACCCAGCGTGGCCACAGGGCCAGGGCAGGGATTGTGCCCCTGGACTGGGCACTGGGGAGGCTGCACCTCAAGTGCTGGGGCCAGTTCTGGGCTCCTCACCATCAGAAGGACATTGAGGTCCTGGAGCGAGTCCAGAGAAGGGCAACCAGGCTGGGGAAGGGGCTGGAGGGCAAATCCTCTGAGGAGCAGCTGAGGGAGCTGGGGGTGTTCAGCCTGGAGAAGAGGAGGCTGAGGGGAGACCTTCTCCCCACCTCCCCTGCCCTGCCAGGAGGGTGCAGAGAGGTGGGCGAGGGTCTCTTCAGCCAGGGGACAGGAGATGGGACAAGGGGCAATGGGCTCAAGCTGCCCCAGGGCAGGGTCAGCTCAGCTGGGAGGGCAAAGTTCTTCCCTGGCAGAGTTGTGGGGCTGTGGCACAGGCTGCCCAGGGAGGGGGCTGAGTCCCCACCCCTGGGGGTGTTTAACAGCCGGGGAGATGAGGTGCTCAGGGATCTGGTTTAGCAGAGGACAGGGATGGTTGGACTCGATGAGCTTAAAGGTCTTTTCCAACCTGGTGATGCTGTGATTCTGAGATGCTCACCCAGGGAAGGTGCTGGAAGCATTGGCTGGAGCCCTGCTGGGGGTGAGAAGGAGTGAATTACTCCCCCCCAGGCAGCTTGTCCCCCCCAGGAACACATTATACCTACACTGTTTGTCATTAACACCATCCTTTGGGCAGGGCTCCGTGCTCAGCCCTGAGGTTAGTGGGGAAACCTCAAATCAAGGGTGTCCCCAGACCTCAGTGGTAGGGAAAGCCTGCTCCTTTCTGGGAGGTGCTTTCCCCACTCTAACCACTTCTGCTCCACCCTGGTGGAACCACTGCTTCTGGGCACGTGAAGGCTCATCAGCTTCAAGCCCAAGATCCCAGGGGATTTGCCTTTTCCCCTGAGATGGTTTTGGATGACAGTTGGTCCCAGGGAGAGAGGTGCCCTGGGGATGGCTGCTGGCACATCTTGGGGCTTGCAAGTGAAACCTCCTCTTGTGGGGCTGGGGTGAGCTCTGGCAGCTTGGGATCTGCCCCTGTGTCCTGGATAAATCACCAAGTTGGTGGCTGTGGGCTGCAAATGTTGGTGTAGCAGCTCTGGGTGTCCCTGCTGAGGGATGACAGGGGACTGAGGCAGCAGGGATGTGGCACCTGCTGAAGTTGGTCCTCACTGTGATGCCGATGGGTGAGGGATGGTTGGGTGAAGGGTGCCAGGGATGCTCACAGGAGTGAGAGGTGACAGAGCCTGGAAGGCAAAACCAGCCTCAGCAGGGAATGTGCCATCAACCCACTGCTCAAGTCACACTGAGGATGCCATGAGCCCAGTCCCATGGCTGAGCATCCCTGGGATGGGATGTCCCCAGCACAGCCTGTCCCTAACACAGGGCTCCTTCTATTGCAGGTGTCAAAAGCAGCAGCAGACCTGATGGCCTACTGCGAAGCCCACGCCAAGGAGGACCCTCTATTGACCCCTGTCCCAGCTTCAGAAAACCCCTTTAGAGAGAAGAAGTTCTTCTGTGTGATCCTGTAAACCCTCGAGGAGCCTGACCAACACTCAGGCCACCCTGAACACTGATGTAGAGTTTTTAGGAACGGGGACAACGGGCTAGACTGAAGAATTTAAACAAAAATAAGTTAAATAAACCCACAAAAACACGGCCTGGAAGCTACAGAGATGTGCATGTTTAAAGAACCTTGCCACCTTTTTTGGAGGGGAGGGGTGGGAGGGGATGGGGGGGGGGGATTGAAGATGATCTGCATTGGCGAGGCAAAACAAGACCTGAAGTTTGTGGAGTTGCCTAGGAAAGGGGAAAGGAAAAAATAATAATAAAAAAAAGATAATAATGAATAATTAATAATAATAATATCAAGAATAAATCCATCTCACTTTTCTCTGCTCACCAAACTGTTGGGTTGCTCCATATTGAAAGCACCAGAGGTGTGCTGAGCAAAAGTTAACCACTAAGGATGGGCAGAACCTTCTCAGAATGAGAGTGTTGGGTTCCTTGCTTTCCCAAAATCCTGGGGGTGGGGGGGTGGTTTAATTTAAGTTGTTGGGTATATAGCAACAAGGTTAGATGACTATGATGTTGGATGTTTGGTCTTGTGCTTCTTTTCATTTCTGGCAGTAGCGTAGCGCAGGGGGGTTGTGAACAGTCCCTGTGGTGGGTGAGGTGAGGTATAGCTGGCAGCTCCTGCCTGTAACCCCCCACTAAAATCATGCCAGCACCTCTGTGTCTCTAGCAACCCCCCCCCCCTTCTACTATTTTTGTATCTGGTTAGCTTCAGCTCTGCGAGTAACCAAGTGAGTCGTGTGTCGTGGTTGGTGCTTCATACTCCTGTGACGACGTTTGGTGGTACTGCATGAGGGTCTCTCTCTGTCCATCAGCTCCAGAGTTTGCTTTCCCAATCCTCTGACGCCACGTGCTGCTGGAAGAAGCTGTAGGGAGGAAACTGAGGCCATTCCCAAAGCAAAAGCGGCTCCTGCGATGCCTTTAGACGTGCCTGAAAATGCCTCCTGCTTTAGGGTAGGTGCCAGCCCTTCCCACCCACCCCTGGGTGATGGGGGGGTGCTTAGGGTGGTTCCCTGCTCTAGGTGTTGTGGGGTAACTAGAGAATCTGAAAATTAAAGCTGACCACTTCTTTCTGGGTCTTTCCTCTTCTCCTACACCTCTGTGCCTCTGCCCTCCTCGCTGGTCCCTCTCCTGCTTTTCCCTTGCCCAGCAGCATCTCCTTCCTTGCCTTGCCCAGCAGCATCTCCTTCCTTCCCTTGCCCAGCAGCATCTCCTTCCTTGCCTTGCCCAGCAGCATCTCCCTCCCTTTCCCAGCAGCGTCTCCATCCCTTGCCCAGCAGCATCTCCATCCCTTGCCCAGCAGCATCTCCATCCCTTGCCCAGCAGCATCTCCTTCCTTGCCTTGCCCAGCAGCATCTCCTTCCTTGCCTTGCCCAGCAGCATCTCCTTCCTTGCCTTGCCCAGCAGCATCTCCTTCCTTGCCTTGCCCAGCAGCATCTCCTTCCTTCCCTTGCCCAGCAGCATCTCCTTCCTTCCCTTGCCCAGCAGCATCTCCTTCCTTCCCTTGCCCAGCAGCATCTCCTTCCTTCCCTTGCCCAGCAGCATCTCCATCCTTCCCTTGCCCAGCAGCATCTCCTTCCTTGCCTTGCCCAGCAGCATCTCCTTCCTTGCCTTGCCCAGCAGCATCTCCTTCCTTGCCTTGCCCAGCAGCATCTCCTTCCTTCCCTTGCCCAGCAGCATCTCCTTCCTTGCCTTGCCCAGCAGCATCTCCTCCCTTGCCCAGCAGCATCTCCTTCCTTCCCTTGCCCAGCAGCATCTCCTTCCTTCCCTTGCCCAGCAGCATCTCCTTCCTTGCCTTGCCCAGCAGCATCTCCTCCCTTGCCCAGCAGCATCTCCTTCCCTCCCTTGCCCAGCAGCATCTCCTTCCCTCCCTTGCCCAGCAGCATCTCCTTCCTTGCCTTGCCCAGCAGCATCTCCTTCCCTCCCTTGCCCAGCAGCATCTCCTTCCTTGCCTTGCCCAGCAGCATCTCCTCCCTTGCCCAGCAGCATCTCCTTCCCTTGCCCAGCAGCATCTCCTTCCTTGCCTTGCCCAGCAGCATCTCCTTCCCTCCCTTGCCCAGCAGCATCTCCTTCCCTTGCCCAGCAGCATCTCCTTCCTTGCCTTGCCCAGCAGCATCTCCTTCCCTTGCCCAGCAGCATCTCCTTCCCTTTGGGATTGGGTCAAGATGCTGCCCAACAATTGGATGCTTCTGCCCCTTCCCATTCCCACTGGCTCTCCCATTCCTGCTGCCACCTCACCATGGGTGGTAGGGGCAGGGGAGCAGCTTGGGGAGCTGGGGAGGGGGAAGCTGTGGGGCCACCCCTTCACAGAGGTGCCTGATACCTTGTTTACACACAGCCTGAGCTCCACATCAGCCCAGGGAATTATTCCCAGGTCCAGTTTATCCACCATCAGCGTTTAAGGGGGGAGGGGGTGGACACCCACCACCTGTTTTTTTTAGGGGGGGGGGTCTACCTTGGGATAAAGCTTCTGCAGACACAGCTTTCCTCTGCTAAACACCTCCCAGCTTTCCCTGCTCATCTCCACTCCCAGGGAACTTTGGGAATGGCAACTTGGGGATCTGGGGACAAAATCCAGTGGGTGTCACATAGGGGCTTCAAGGGGGTGGGGTGGAGGGGACGGGGGTCCTGCAGTGACCTCACTAAGCTGTAGTTCCCAATCAGGTATCAGCTTAAAAATCCCTGTGGATTCAAGAGGCCAAGAGTCTCTGGGGTACCTTTTGGTGAACCTTTTCCAGCCCGAAACAAGTGCATTTTGGTTTTTTCTACCTTTTCTTACTCTTTTTCTAGTCTTCTACAGAGAAGACCAGTTGTTCTTACACTGGGCTTGAAAACTTTGGCCATCTGGGAATGTTTATACACCAGAAGTAGCCTAGATGGTCCCCAAAACCCTCCCGTGGTGGCTTTCATTACCCTTCTACCACCACCCCAACCTCCCCAAGCTGGATCTTTTTACTACAGCTCACTTAGCTTTAGGATGGAGGCTGGATGAAGTTGCTCTGCAGCTAGTTTCACTCTTGGGGTTACCTGGCAGGCGTGTAAACACCCCATTTTGGGGTCTCTCTCTTCTTCCCAACGCCGATTTACCCTCATGGAGAGTGAGGAGCAGCTGGTCTGACCCAGGGTTTCCCACCCTGGCTGCTGTCACAAAGGGGTTTGTAATAATCTTTTCTAACCACTTTGCCTCTTTTACAACTTGAATTCTTAATAAGTGGAGCAATTAAGCTGCATGAAAAAGGGGGGAGGGAGGGAGGGAGGGAGGGAAGTGTGTGTGTGTGGGGGGGTGGATTTTGGATTAGCCTAAACTACTCATTTGAGGGTGTTTTACTACGTTGCTGGTCTATTTTATGTTGGTAGTGGTGTTGCCATTGGTGTGCTGCCAGGTATTTCCCCCCCTAGTATTTATATTTACCCAAATAAACCTTCATTAGCCAAGTAGAGATCACCTACCAAGCTCCTTTCCCCCCCACCCCCCCCCAAATTCCAATCATCTCTCCATCCCAATGCTGTATTCCCAGCGTGGTATCAACAGCCATTCAGCCCTACCCCCTCCCTCACCCCTTCCCCTCCCAGGAAAAAGACATCTGGAGTGCTGGAAAAGGAATTTTTTATTCCTGCCTAGGTTGCTGGCAGTTTGGGGGGGTGAATCCATCCCTCTAGTGCCAGGGGTTTTGGGGAGGGGGTGGTTGTAACCGAAAGGCAGCGTGGGGAGGTCGGCATTGTGTTGTAGAGCATCCCCAGCCCACGTGCTCTGTGTACTCCTTGGAAATAAACCTTTGGATTGGTTTCAAAACCTTTGGAGATGATGCTCTGTGTGTGCTGTCCCCCTGTCCTCGTCCCCCCCCCTCCCCAGGGGAAGTTGGTTCTTGTGCTGGTTGGGGGTTCTGCTCCCAGTGGGGCTTGGGAGAAGGTTTGGTGGTCGTTGGTGGAGCCTCTCAGGGGTTTGGGTCTTACTGAAGCTACAGCTAAGCTGCAGAGGGGGGATTGGGCTGGGTCAGGGGGGTGATGGAGCCTCTCAGGGGTTTGGGGTCTCACTGAGCTACAGCTAAGCTGCAGAGGGGGGATTGGGCTGGGTCAGGGGGGTGATGGAGCCTCTCAGGGGTTTGGGTCTCCCTGAGCTATGGCTTTCTGTGCTGATGAGCAGTGGGGGGATTGGGCTGGGTCAGGGGGGTGATGGAGCCTCTCAGGGTTTGGGGTCTCACTGAGCTACAGCTAAGCTGCAGTGGGGGGATTGGGCTGGGTCAGGGGGGTGATGGAGCCTCTCAGGGTTTGGGGTCTCACTGAGCTACAGCTAAGCTGCAGAGGGGGGATTGGGCTGGGTCAGGGGGGTGATGGAGCCTCTCAGGGGTTTGGGGTCTCACTGAGCTACAGCTAAGCTGCAGAGGGGGGATTGGGCTGGGTCAGGGGGGTGATGGAGCCTCTCAGGGTTTGGGGTCTCACTGAGCTACAGCTAAGCTGCAGTGGGGGGATTGGGCTGGGTCAGGGGGGTGATGGAGCCTCTCAGGGGTTTGGGTCTTACTGAAGCTACAGCTAAGCTGCAGTGGGGGGATTGGGCTGGGTCAGGGGGGTGATGGAGCCTCTCAGGGGTTTGGGTCTCCCTGAGCTATGGCTTTCTGTGCTGATGAGCAGTGGGGGGATTGGGCTGGGTCAGGGGGGTGATGGAGCCTCTCAGGGTTTGGGGTCTCACTGAGCTACAGCTAAGCTGCAGTGGGGGGATTGGGCTGGGTCAGGGGGGTGATGGAGCCTCTCAGGGGTTTGGGTCTCCCTGAGCTACAGCTAAGCTGCAGAGGGGGGATTGGGCTGGGTCAGGGGGGTGATGGAGCCTCTCAGGGTTTGGGGTCTCACTGAGCTACAGCTAAGCTGCAGAGGGGGGATTGGGCTGGGTCAGGGGGGTGATGGAGCCTCTCAGGGGTTTGGGGTCTCACTGAGCTACAGCTAAGCTGCAGAGGGGGGATTGGGCTGGGTCAGGGGGGTGATGGAGCCTCTCAGGGTTTGGGGTCTCACTGAGCTACAGCTAAGCTGCAGTGGGGGGATTGGGCTGGGTCAGGGGGGTGATGGAGCCTCTCAGGGGTTTGGGTCTCCCTGAGCTACAGCTAAGCTGCAGAGGGGGGATTGGGCTGGGTCAGGGGGGTGATCCACCCAGTAAGGCTCAGCACCCCCCAGTATAACCCAGCACACCCCAGTACGGCCCAACGCCCCCCAGTAAGGCTCAGCACCCCCCAGTATGACCCAGCACCCCCCAGTATGGCTTGGCACCCCCCCAGTATAGCCCAGCGCCCCCCAGCATGGCCCAGCACCCCCCAGTAAGTCTCAGCACCCCCCAGTATGACCCAGTGTCCTCCAGTAAGGTTCAGCACCCCCCAGTATGACCCAGTGTCCCCCAGTAAGGCTCAGCACCCCCCAGTATGACCCAGCACCCCCCAGTATGACCCAGTGTCCCCCAGTAAGGCTCAGCACCCCCCAGTATGGCCCAGTGTCCCCCAGTAAGGCTCAGCACCCCCCAGTATGGCCCAGTGGTCCTCAGTATGGCCCAGCACCCCTCAGCACAGCCCAGCAAACCCCCGCACAGCCCAGTGCCCCCCGCCCCCAGTACGGCCCAGTGCTCCCCAGTAAAGCTCGGCACCCCCCAGTAAGACCCAGTGCTCCCCAGTAAGTCCCAGTGCCCCCCCAGTAAGGCTCAGCACCCCCCAGTATGGCCCAGCGGCCCCCAGTATGGCCCAGTGCCCTCCCCAGTATGGCCCAGTGCTGCCCAGTAAGTCCCAAAGCCCCCCAGTATGGCCCAGTGTCCCCCCCAGTAAGACCCAGTGCTCCCCAGTAAGTCCCAAAGCCCCCCAGCACCCCCCAGTAAGGCTTAACAGCCCCCAGTATGGCCCAGTGCCCCCTCCCAGTAAGACCCAGTGCTCCCCAGTAAGTCCCAAAGCCCCCCAGTAAAGCCCAGCACCCCCAGTATGGCCCAGTGCCCACCCCCAGTAAGGCCCAGTGCTTCCCAGTAAGTCCCAAAGCCCCCCAAACACAGCCCAGTGCCCCCCAGTACAGCCCAGCACCCCCCAGTATGGCCCAGTGCCCCCCCCAGTAAGGCCCAGTGCTGCCCAGTAAGTCCCAAAGCCCCCCAGCACAGCCCAGCGCCCCCCAGTAAAGGCTCAACACCCCCCAGTATGGCCCAGTGCCACCTCCCAGTAAGGCCCAGTGCCCCCCAGTATGGCCCAGTGCCCCCCCCAGCACAGCCCAGTGCCCCCCAGTAAGGCTCAGCAACCCCCAGTATGGCCCAGTGCCCCCCCCAGCACAGCCCAGTGCCCCCCAGTAAGGCTCAGCAACCCCCAGTATGGCCCAGTGCCCCCCCAGCACAGCCCAGTGCCCCTCAGTAAAGGCTCAACATCCCCCAGTATGGCCCAGTGCCCGCCTCCCAGTAAGGCCCAGTGCCCCCCAGTAAGTCCCAAAGCCCCCCAGCACAGCCCAGTGCCCCCCCAGTACAGCCCAGCACCCCCCAGTATGGCCCAGTGACCCCCCCAGTAAGGCCCAGTGCTGCCCAGTAAGTCCCAAAGCCCCCCAGTCCGGCCCAGTTCCCGCTACATCCCGCACACCGGCCCCAGCCCGGCCTAACCCCGCCCCCCTCCTGAGCCCCCGCCCCCCTCCTGAGCCCCCGCCCCCCTCCTGAGACCCCGCCCCCCTCCTGAGCCCCCGCCCCCTCCTGAGCCCCCGCCCCTCCTGAGCCCCCGCCCCCCTCCTGAGACCCCGCCCCCCTCCTGAGACCCCGCCCCCCTCCTGAGGCCCCGCCCCTCCTGAGACCCCCGCCCCCTCGCCGCGCTGTCCCTACACCCGGGCCTCAGGGCTGTTTCCCCTGCCGGGGCACCTTTCTCCGCGTTCTGATTGGCTGCACCGGCTGCCACTCAGCGTAGCGCTGACCAACGGGCGGGAAGAGAGCCGAGCAAAGGGGGGCGGTTCTTTCCGGTGCGGCCCGTTCGGCTCGGGGCGAGCGGCTGGGCCTGGCCCTGAGCGGAGGCGGCGCCGGCGCCATGTTCCGCCGCAAGCTCTCGGCGCTCGACTACCACAACCCGGCCGGCTTCAACTGCAGGGGTGAGGGGCTGCGGCGGGGCTCCGGGGGCCGCTGCGCCGTGGCTCCGGGGGCCGCTGCGCCGTGACTTTCCCCCCCTCCCAGCCCGTTCCCGCCCGTCTCCTCGGCCCTGCTGCCGCCCCCCCCCCCCCCCCCCGCCTCAGGCCCGGCGCTGCTGAGGCGGCTCGGCCTTCCCCTCGCTGTCCCCTCGCCTCAGCGCTTCTGAGGCGGCCCCGCGTCAGGGGAGGAGGCTGGCCGGGCTCCCGGGGCTCGGTGCAGCTCTCTAGGCCCTTAGCGCGGTGTTCAGGGGGCGGCTGCTGGGAAAAACGGGGCCTGTCGCGTTTCGCTCCGGCCCGGTGACTCTCATCCCTAAGCGGGCCTGAGGCGGGCGGTGCTGCCGCCCTTCTCGGCCTCCTCCTGGGAAGGGACGTGGCTTGGGCCGGGTGAGGGCCGGAGGGCAGCGATTTGATGAAGCAGTGGAGGTTTAACTTGCTGGGGCTGCTCCTTTCCAAGCTGCTTTTTCCCTGTCAGCTCATGTCGCTGTTTTGGGGATTTTAGATCTGTTTTGGGGAAAAATTTCTGGGTTTCTGGTGGCCAGAGAAGTAAATGGGCAGCAAAGTTAGCTGTTCCCAGTGACCTGATGCCTCCATGCCAAGTGCATAGCCTGAGTACAAGGAAAGGGTGAGCAAACTGGGGCTGTTCAGCCCGGAGAGAAGAGACTGAGAGGGGATCTGATCAATGGGGATCAATAGCTGAAGGGTGGGACACAGGGGGACATGGGCAGCCTCTGCTCAGTGTCTGTGGGGACAGGACAAGGGGCGATGGGCTCAAGTTGGAGCACAGGGAGTTCCACCCCAATGTGTGGAAGAACTTCTTCCCAGTGAGGGTGAGGGAGCCCTGGGACAGGCTGCCCAGGGGGTGTGGAGTCTCCTTCTCTGGAGAGATTCCAGCCCCATCTGGACACTGACCTGTGTGACCTGTCCTAGGGACCCTGCTTTGGCAGGGGGTTGGACCTGATCATCCCTGGAGGTCCCTTCCAACCCCTCCAGCTCTGTGAGTCTGTAACCCTTGAAAGTGCTTTATAAATAATTGTGGGGGGTCTTTTTCCCCCTCAGATGTTATTACTGTTCCCTTGGTAGGTTTTATCCCCATTGGGCATTACAGCCAGCCCCTCTCCCACCACCTGAAGCACCAGCCACAGGCTCTTCCAGAGGACAGTGATCCTCAGTGCCTCAGGAGTGATGCTATAACAGGTGCCTTGTAGCATTCCACTGGAGTAGTTCCACCACAGAAGCTGTGAGTGCAATAAATAATAGCCAAGAACAGGGCAGGGCAGCCAGTTAATGCAGTTCCCACTCTTCCAAGGGATTCTTCAAGGCCCTGCTTTTGGTTTAAATGAACCCTACTTACAGTTGAGGTTCTGTAGTGGGTAGAAGTTGCTAAAGCCTCTGCATGGCTTTATTCTGCTGTGTTGCAGGGATAGATCTGTATTCAGAAAATACTTTGTTATTTAATAGCCATCAACACAGGTCTGTCAAGATGTCCAGTGGATGGTCATGGTGTGTCCCAGACCATTTAAAAGAGACACACTCACTGCAGTGGGAATGTTGGCACTCCTTTGGCAGCCAGGAGGGGCAACCCTATTCTGGGGTGCATCCAGCATGGCATGGCCAACTGGGCCAGGGAGGGATTGTCCCTTTCTGCACCATGCTGGGGTGGCCTCACCTCGAGTCCTGGGGCAGGTTTGGGTGCCACAGGACAAGAGGGATGGAAAATTATTGGGGAGTGTCCAGAGGAGGCAGTGAGGATGGGGAAGGGTCCCAAGGAGAGGCTGGAGGCCCTGGGGTTGTTCAGCCTGGAGAAGAGGAGGCTGAGAGGAGACCTCATGGGGTCTGTGGCTTCCTGATGAGGGGGAGTGAAGGGGCAGGTGCTGATCTCTCTCCTCTCTTTGGGGACCAGGGACAGAACCTGAGGGGACAGTGTGAAGCTGCCCCAGGGGAGGTTTAGGCTGGGTGTGAGGAAGAGGTTCTGTGCTGAGAGGGGGGTCAGGCACTGGCACAGGCTCCCCAGGGGAGGGGTCACAGCCCCGAGCTGGGCTGAGGGCAAGAAGTGTCTGGATGATGCTCTCAGTGCAGCTCTGACTGGGCTGGGCTGTGAGGAGCCAGGAGTTGGGCTCGATGGGCCTTGTGGGTCACTCCCAGCTCAGGAGGTTGGAGGATTCTAATTCTATGGGTGACCTGCCTGTGGCCCTGGAGCTTGGTGTGTCCTGTGCAGGAAGCAAGGCAGAGGCAGTGCAGTGAATAAGAATGGTTTAACAACATAGTTAGGGCTGTGTTCTGATATGTATCAACACATTGATGTTTGGTTTTTGCAACAATTAACCCTTTCCCTGGTGTGAAAGGGGCCTGTAACCATTGTGCTTATGCAGCATGATCAGTTACAAGCTCCAGGCCATCTTTTGAGCAGGTTGTTTTTCCTTCAGTGCTGCAGGTGGACTCCCTTCTCTTTCACCAGGTGCTGCCTCTGGGCATCTTCTCCTGTAGTGGGTCTTTTAAGTTCCTTACAGAGAGAGTGGTGAGGGGGTGGGTGCCCCATCCCTGGGGGTGTTCAAGGCCAGGTTGGATGGGGCCCTGGGCAACCTTGTGTAGCTCCAGGCCTGGAGGTTGGTGGCCCTGCCTGTGACAGGGGGTGGGAACTCTGTGATCCTTGGGGTCCCTTCCAACCCAGACTGGGGTTTTTTTTTTTTTTCCTTTAAATTCATTTTATCACAGTATAAGTTCTCAAAAATCTCCCTGCAAGCTTTCCTTCCTGTGTTGTGACCATCTCTTAAACACATTTAACATAAACAGGGCACTTCTATCCCTTAGAAGCCACTTTTTGAGAAGCAAACTTACCATTCTTGTCCCTGATGGGGAGAAATGGAATGCTTACCCCTCCCTGAGATGCAGGAGGATATTAAACTCATTAACTCAGAATATTAAACCTCATCTAATGCCAAAATATCACAGCTGGTGTTTGAGGGGAGGGCAATATGCCAGAGCCACCATCCTGCTGTGTCCAGAAGTGAATTCTCTCCCTGAGCTGCAGGTGTGAGGCTAATTGCTTCACCAGGGGACAGATATCTTTGTTTGCATCCCAGTCTGTGTATTATGGAATTCCAGCTCCCAACTAACGAGCTGTTGGGTCAACAACCAGGAAAAGTTGAGTCAACAGCGAAGGAAGCCAATGTCTGCACAGTCATGAGTCGTGTGTGTTGCTCTTTGGGAGAGACAGGGTGTCCCTGCTGTGTGTGACATGTTTGTCCAGATAACAGGGTTAGCAACTGACTTTCTCTATCATTGTTTCACCTCTTGCTTCTCCACTGAAGTGATAAACATGTTCCAAATAAAAACAACCTGCTGGCTGATGCCTTTTAGGGTTGTCAGTCAACAGGAGCCGGTTTGAAGTGACTTGAATTGATTGATGATTTTTTTAACTACTTTTCTTTGTTTCTCTTGACAGATGAAACAGAATTCAGAAACTTTATTGTCTGGCTTGAAGACCAGAAAATCAGGCACTACAAGATTGAGGACCGAGGGAATTTGAGGAACATCCACAGTGATGACTGGCCCAAATCCTTTGAAAAGGTAATTTTTCTTGTTTCAAATAACAGTTTTAAATTAGGAAGATGTCTTATGTAGGTGACAAATAAGAGCTGCTCTGGTTTGGTGAGTGTAAATGACTCTGGATATTGTCCCTTTCTCTCAACTTTGCCATTTCTAGGAATTTAAATGCACTGTTTGAACTGGGGTGGGAGAATGTTCTGCCCATCAGTGTCACTCAGCTGTGGGTTTTGGCAATCAGAAGTATCCACCCTAATCTCTTTCATACCTGATTGGATTCTGCTCTTGAAGTAGAAAGAAAATTACGTACAAATAACCAGCTTTTTCTACATTAATGATTCTTATGTTCCAAAAGAAAGATGGAGTAAGCTAATGCACTTGTAGGCATGTGGTAGAAAGCTTCTTCAGCTCATCTCTGCACCTCTTAATATTCCAGAGAGATGATTCCCCACTGCTGGCACAAGGCATGGCAAGCAGCCATGGTGTTTGGAGCAATCTCCTGTGTGCTCATGAGCATTTTGAGTCACTGCAGGGTGGCTGAGCCTCTTGGTTCTCACTTCCCTTCCCTCCAAACAGCCCTGCAAGGAGCTGAGGATGCTCTGTAACACTCAGTGCCTATTCATCTCACTCCCTCCCAGCCTAGAACCAGCTGCCTTGCTCCCTGCCCTGGAGGGCTGGAGCTGGAGCACTCCTGCTTTGCAGGAGGAGGCACTTCAAGCATGGATGTACATGCTGATAGAATTACTGGCTGCTGAGGCTCTTGTGGGATCTTTCTAGGCTTGGCCAGACCATCCTTCTCTGTTTGCCTGTCAGGGGAGCCCTGCCTGCTCCTGCTCTCCAGCCCCTGATGCCCTTTCCCTCTGGTGCTGCTGGAGTAGAGGCTGTGTGGCACTTCTCCCCAGCAAAGGGACACAGCAGAATGTCACCATGTCCTGGACTTTCATGAGTCAGGGCAGCAGGTTGCCCTTAGTCCTGTGTTTTGGCTTCAGGAGAGCAGAGACACTGTCCTAGCTGCTTTTTGTCCTGGCCTTAGTCCTGTGTTTTGGCCTCAGGAGAGCAGAGACACTGTCCCAGCTGCTTTTTGTCCTCTCTCATTGCACACAACCCCTAAGAAAGAGAAGATTACTTCTGCTGCCCCTCAGAATCCTCTGATCTCAGTATTGTGAGAGCTTTAAGTAGCATCATTCCTCTTCCCTGCTCGAGGTGGGAAGTTTTTGCAGCAGTTTGTTCCCTGCCCTTTCCCTTGCCTCCATTCAGGGTGTCAAATGATCAGAGAGCAGAGAAAGGCCTGGTTTGGTTTCTCCTGGTGCAGTCTGACAAGGAATGTTACCCATGCTGCTGCTAAGTGCCAGGTTTGAGTTAGTGGTGGCTTGGAGCTCTCCAAAACACCTCAGGTCAGGTGCCCCAGCAGAACATTTTGGGATGATGCTTTATGTTAGCAGCTGTCTGCTGACAACTGCAAGGTCTGTGGGAAAGCAACTGTTTACAAAGCAGCTCTGTGCTTCCAGCTAACTCTTTAGGGGTCAGTAACATCTATTTTCTCCTCTCTTTCTTCTCCTCAGTACATGAAAGATGTAAACTGCCCTTTCAAAGTGCAGGAACGACAAGAGACAGTGGACTGGCTCCTTGGCCTAGCAGTTAGGCTCGAGTATGGAGATAATGGTAGGAGTGAGTTTATTTAATCCTTTCTACTTTAATTCCTCAAGTTAAGATGATGTCAAAAGTATATATTGTTTCCTTTAGAACACACAAAAAAAGAGATTAATCTGCTCAGTTTTGCTCCATGTGCAGATGTGAACTGCTTCTCCTCAGCTCCCATGGGACAGGGCAGGAGGATACTTGTATTTATGACTTTATTTCTGGATATAGCAAACCCCATTGTATGTTTATACCCTTCTCCCCATGGGATTGCCTTGATGAGAACTTACTCTGAAGTGTATTAAATGCATTTTCTTTAGTACTGCATTTATTCAGAGGAACTATTCTTAGACCCTTGTTTTACAGGGAGTAGATGCCAAACCCTTGTGAACTAGGGCAAGGTTATGAAAAGCTTGAGTTACATCTGAACACTCAGCACCAGTTTCCTCTCCTTAGAGTATGGCTGCAAATGTCATTCCTGGTGGCAAACACAGTAATAGTCATGGAATTGTTAAGGTTGGAAAAGACTTCCAGGATCATCTAGTCCCAACCATCGCCCTACCATGTCCCTGAGTCCCTCACCCAACCTTCCCCTGAGCACCCTGAGGGATGGTGACTCCACCACCTCCCTGGGCAGCCCCTTCCAATGCCCAACCGCTCTTTGGGAGGAGAAATGTCTCCTCATGTCCAACCTGAACCTCCCCTGGCACAACTTGCAGCCATTCCCTCTCCTCCTGGTTATCTGTGAGAAGAGGCTGAGCCCAGCTCCCCACAGGGATAGAGATACCTGCAGCCTGTAGAGCTGCTGCTCAGTCCCTCCCAATGGAGAAAGCAAGCTGCCTGTGGCTCAGGGTCACAGATGAAGGAGGCAGGAAGTCCCATCCTCAAAAGGACTGGAACCCCCCCCAACCCAGTGTGGGTTGTAGATGAGTGCTGTGGTCTTTAAAGTACAACCTCCACTGGAAATGTTCTACTTGCTGGTTGGAACCAACTTCAGCCTGTAGTTCTTGAGCTCTGCTTGTGCTGCCAGTGGAGGCAGGAGCCCAACACTAGTTGAACTGACAGATTTTAACAGCAGTAGAACTGTAAGGTGCAGCTTGTTCAGCCTTCTGGGATGAAGAGTGTAGGAAGAGCTTTAAGCAAGTGCATAATTCCCTAGAGAAGTGTGGAGCATGCTCTGATGCTGCTCTTGGACAGCACTTAAGTTCTGTCCAGCTGTTAGAATCATAGAATCACAGATGGGTCTGGGTTGGGAGGGACCCCAAGGATCACAGAGCTCCAACCCCCTGCCACAGGCAGGGCCACCAACCTCAGGCCTGGAGCTACACAAGGTTGCCCAGGGCCCCATCCAACCTGGCCTTGAACACCCCCAGGGATGGGGCACCCACCCCCTCTCTGGGCAGCCTGTTCCAGCCCCTCACCACTCTCTCTGGAAAGAACTTCCCCCTAATACCTAATCTAAACCTTCTCTCCTTTAGTTTTAATCCATCCCCCTTGTCCTGCCATTATCTACCCTTTAACAAGCTGATTCCCCTCCTGTTCCTCTGCTCCCTTCAGGGACTGGAAGGCTGCAATGAGGTCCCCCTGCAGCCTTCTCTTCTCTGGGCTGACCCAGCCCAGCTCCCTCAGCCTCTCCTCACAGGGAAGGTGCTCCAGCCCTCTGAGCATCTTTGTGGCTCCTTAGAATGGCAGCCACTGGGGACCTTCCTAGGGAGCTCCTAAACATCACTGTAGAAGCCCAGAAGGCTTTTGGGCCACTACCACACCCCAGAAATCCCACTCCAGCAAACTGCAGCTACATCCTAACTTCTAACTAGTTACTTTGTCATTAGCTCTGATGGTGTTTGTGTTTGCCTCTTCACTCAACAGCTGATAAGTACAAGGATTCCACCCCTGATGGTGCCAAGAACACTGACAACACAGCAAAAAATGCAGAACCACTGATTAACTTGGATGGTGAGTATGTGGCAGCCTCCTGGATGGGCATATTGGGTGTGAACATGTTCTGTGGCCTGTGTGATGCCCTTCAGATTAAGCTGTTAGGATACCATGATACACACAACTTTTCAAAGCCCTGTTTAAAGCTTTAGGAAGGGGGCAGATATTCTTCTACTGCCTCTCTGTGAGCAGCATTTTGTGAGTTATTTTGAGTTGTTTGCACTTATCTGTATTCCTGCTAAAGGCAAGAGGAACTGGGACTGCTCTGTAGGAACCCCAGGTGTCTGCAGAGCTTTTCCTGTTGGAGAGAAGTGGAAGGGCAGAGGAGGAGAATTTTTCCCAGCAAAATGAGGTGCCCAGAGACTTGTTCAGATCTGAATAACATTGAGAGGGCTCTTATCAGGAAGCAGATGAAGGATATTCACCTTACCAGCTCTATAAAACAGGAGTATTTACTCTGGGTTAGGGTGAAATACCAACTATAAGCTCTAACTTCTCTTAAAAAAGAACAAGCCAACAAAGAAACCCCACCAAAACCAAGTAAGGAAACATGATGGCAGGCTGTTTCCTTCATTACTCTCATGTATTCTGTGTTGGCTCAGTCTTCCCCAGCTGTACCTTTCAGAATCCTTTTTCTGGCTGTTAGGCACATTCACAATAAATGGAAGTGGTGGGAAAAGAGCTACTAAAATTAGCTCTAAATCCTCCCAAGTCTTCTCCCACTGCTCCTTCTCCAAACACCCACCTAGGAATTGATCCTGCCCTCCCCCAGCAAGCACAGCTCTGCTCTGTGCTGATAGACAAACTCAGTAAAGATAATACTTTTGGGTAATTAGCTTAATTTTTAAAGACTGAGCACAGGTTTCCTGTGAGGTGGGACATCTGCAATGTGTTTGGTGCTGAAAACACTGCTGCTTGTGCTTGGGTGACATTCTGCACCCCAGTTCTGAAACCCACTGGGCACATTGATTGCTCTGCAGCCAGACAAAGTGGTTGCCTGCTGATGTGTGTGTCCATGGCCTTGCCCATCCTTTGAGAGCAGCCTGATGCTGTGGAGTCAGGAAGCCAATTCTGATGGGTTTTGAGCCTGTTTAACTAACATTTTTAATGATGCCAATCATTTTTTTTGCAGTGAATAATCCTGATTTCAAGGCTGGAGTGATGGCTTTAGCTAATCTGCTACAAATTCAGCGGCATGATGATTACTTGGTGATGCTTAAGGTGAGTCTCACAGCTTCCAGACCTTATTTCTTCCTTCTCCTCACTGCCTGGTACCTGTGTAGTAGCTTGTGGTGCAGAGTTACCAATAACTAGGACTTGGCAAGGCCCAAATAGAAAGAAAAGCTCATCCTATATGTGCCATTTCAAACAGAGAAGAACACAGAATGTGTGAATCCTGGAAATGAATGCAGGGATAACTGTCTTGGTGAACAGTTCAGCTGTAGCTGGGTGGTGGAGTTCCACCCCTGAGAGCTGTGGGTCAGAATTGGAAGGGGTGGAGGTTAGCTGAAGTACTGCTTTCTTTGTAAGGAACCTTGGGAATGCTAAGGAACACACTCAAATGGAGAAGATTGCATTCCAAGGTTAGAAATTAGGAGAAACTTGAAAATGTAGAGGCTAAGGGGGTTGCAAAGGATGTTTTGAAACACTCAGCCTGGAGAGGAGCCCCAGTTTAAAGCTGCCACCGCCTCCTCCTGGCCTTAGGAGCTGCATGCTCCTTGTCAGTGCTGAAGTCAGTTTGATTTAGCCTTGACAACTAATCAGGGTTTTTAAATACAATACATAGGCTAATTAATTTTCTAGAGCATCCTTTTTATGACTGATAAAATGTGTGGCTTAGCAGGAGGACACTAGTTACCTGTAAATTGGGATTGAACTTGTATTTACTGAGGCGATTCTGAGTTCCCATTTGATCATGTTGTGATACAGGAAGCAGCTTAGTTTTGTTTGGGACCAGAATAAACTTATTTTGCTAAAGAAAAAGATTAATGTCCATCCATTAGAGAAGCTGTGATATTTGCTAAATTTTAGAGAAACTAAGTGCCACAGGTATTGAAGTTTATATAATGTGTGTAAGTCAGGAGCAGGTCTGCCTCAGCAGGATTGTCTGGCTAGCTGGTTTCTGAAGGAAGGGACTGCCTGCAGTTAGCCCATCAATGATGTCCTCCTCCTCTCCAGTATGATATCATCCTTTGCCTTCCCAAAATAGCCTTTGACCCCTTAATCTTTAAGGGGTGCTGGAGAACTTACATATCAACCCCCTACCAAAGAATCCCAACCCAAACCCAACCTCCACAATAAAACAGCGGGGAGGAATATTGAGTAGAGAGGGAAGGGACACTGTGACTGGCACCATTGGGGTTCTGCAGCGTGAGCTCAGCCCCTGTTAGGCAGAGCTCCTTCAGGTCTCCTTACAGGGCTGCCTCCAGGCTAGCAAACTTCACCTGGGTTCTTCCAACTCGGTGCCAACAACTCAGAGAGAGAGAGAGAAAGCAAAATGTGTTGTCTGTGTGAATGTATTTATGCTTCTGTCTCTACTTCCTCAGTCCTAGGCTCACTTTTTCCAGACAGGAGTGGCTGGACACAGCCACCAGCCTGAATTTTCTTCCCTTTCATTACCATGGGAAGAGGAGCAGGAATGTTAACATGATCAACATCAGGTTTTGATGGGCTCAGGATGTGTCAGTGAAACAATTCCACACCGCAGCAAGCAGGTTTGCAGTGTGCATGTGGAGAATTCCTGATCCCTGTGCGGGTTGGGATCCTCTGGAATGGATGTTTAGGGAAAGGCAGAGGGTGCAAACATGCCCCAGATGTTTGGGCAGAGCAAGCAGATGTATTTAGAGTCCCCTTTTATTAACTGAAATCTGGTGTGTTGCTCAGAACTGCAGCACAGTTGGATATCCCTCTTCTGATGCAAAAGGCACTCGGAATTCTCTTACGTGGGGTTTGGTTTCACTGCTGGAATTTAAAGTCTTGGTTGAATCACTCTTTTCTCCCTCAGTTAGAAAGATTTCTAGAAGTATTCAGTGGCAACTTCCTCATATCCCCTTTCCAGCTCAATCCTGAGCAAAACTGGGCGGAACACGAAGCAGGAAGACTTCTGCTGTCGCCTTTGGCTGCTCCTCAGGGAGAGTCTGAGGAATGTGTTTGACAGACCCAGTTCTTTGGGGTGGAAGTCTGCCTGCTTGGTATTCTTTTTGGTTATTTATAGAGGCCTTTCCAGCTGTAGGTATCAGTAACTGAGAGCTCTGATAGCGTTTCATGCTGGGTACTGGAGCCAGTAAGAACAGATGAGCAGCAGGATTGTGTAAAATCAAGGCTGTGCTTGTTCCTGTGGCTAAAAATAAAAAGCTACAGAGCAGGAAGGAATTAAAACTTGGATGGGTAGCCTTGCTCCAGGTTCCTCTGCGTGTGGAAGGGGGTGCAGCACCTACTAAAGGATCCCAGCAGCAGAAACTCCTTCCTGAAGAAGCTGTAATGCTGCAGAGCAAAATAAAAGTCGTGCTGCTGCTGCTGCTTTGGGATGGCAGTCTGGGAATCACAGGCATTCATGACTCTTCCTGGTACGTTCTGGCCCAGCAAGTGGCTGAAATGAAGAGCATAATGTCCTTCCCTCTTCTGGTGAAGCTGCCTTCCCCCAGTCAAAGAAAACTACCCCTTTGTAAGGCACTACGTGGAAGGAATATCTCTCTGGAATACTGCTGTTAAATCATCTGTTGCTTGAACAGAAACTCACATAAAGAGGAAGTGGTTACCCCTGAAATGCAGCCAGAGGAAACCAGATACAGTTAACTTAGCTCCTTAAATCCTGAATTCCTGACCCTGTAAATCAGTAGCTATTCCAGCAGGGATTAGCTGAATTAAACAAGAGAGTTTATCCATTTCAAATACACACAATACCTATTTCTCTCCCTTAATCTGATCCACTTTTTATTACCTGGCACATAAATAAACTCTTAAACAGACTTAAAATCAAACACAGCATTGTTCTCCATTCAGAATCAGGCTTCAGTTTCAATCCAGCTCTGAGTATTCCTCGATGCAGCACTATGAAACTTGACTTTCATGAGATGCCAGAGTTATTTTGTTCCATTTTTGCAATGAAACCTCAAAGTCTTAAAGCTCTCAGAAGAGAAAGTTACACTTCTTATTGATCACACTTGGAATATGAACAAGGCTGGAATATTTTGTGCTGTTTTGAGGTTTTTTTGTTAAGTTAGGGAAAAATCAAAGCGACAAATTTTGGTGTTTCAGTTAAAACAAGGGACTTTCTTTTCCTTTTCTGTTTCTAGACTTCTGATCATCTCTGTCTTCATCTCTGTTTCACATGTCAGAACACAGAGGGTAGACAGGCCTGGCTATTTGAGGAAAGGTGATGAGGGATAGTGGAGTCAGGAGCTCTTCTTAATGTTTATCAATAGCTGAAGGGTGGGACACAGGGGGACATGGGCAGCCTCTTCTCAGTGTCTGTGGGGACAGGACAAGGGGCGATGGGCTCAAGCTGGAGCACAGGGAGTTCCCCCCAATCTGGGGAAGAACTTCTTCCCAGTGAGGGTGAGGGAGCCCTGGGACAGGCTGCCCAGGGGGTGTGGAGTCTCCTTCTCTGGAGAGATTCCAGCCCTGTCCTAGGGACCCTGCTTTGCCAGGGGGATGATCTCTGGAGGCCCCTTCCAACCCCAACAACTCTGATTCTTAGCACTTTCCAAAAAGGGTTAAGGTCTGAAAGCTTCTCAAAATAACTTCTCCCAGACTCGTGGGTTTGAGGTTATGCTGGGTTACAGCATTGGCTCCCTTTCCCTTGGAATTACCCAGAAATGCTTCCAGACCTCAGTTAATTACTCTCCCCCCTCTCTGCTCTTCCCTAGGCCATTCGCATCTTGGTTCAGGAGCGCTTGACGCAGGACGCCATCGCCAAGGCTGCTCAGTCCAAGGAGGTTTGTAGACACACTGCACCAGTCTGGTGTTAATTATTCCTTACTGAGTAATGAAGCAGAGACACCCCTGTCTGCCAGCTCAGTCAAATCCAGTCCTGTTGAAGTGCTTAGCAGGGAGGTGGAAACTTGCTTTATATCTTCACCATCTCGAGTCTAAAAGACCCAGAGGATTATGGAGGGTATACAAAGCTCTTGCTTTGTTTGGGTTGAATAGGAACACGTGTACCTGCATCACTTAAAGAGCTGTTCTCTTATCTTGGGGTTTGTAATCCTACCCTGGCTGTTAGGAGAGGGAATGTATGACCTGGCTTTTCTTTGGAATCAGCAGCATTTGCTGCCTAAACAGGTTGAAACATTCCTCATACAGAGTGTTTTGTGTGTATACCTCCAGTGTGTTTAAGGAATGGGATGCTGGATGTGCAACATTTCTTTGAGGGGAAGGGGCAGGGAGAGGGAACTTCTGCACTTAAACCTCAGATTTTGCAGAATTTCTCTTCTAACCACAAGCTGGCTCTTCCTGAGAAGCTCCAGGGACTGTCTAGGGTTTTTCAGATCATCATGCTTAAAACATCCCAGTTTCCCAGCTCCTCTCTCCAGTGCAGCAGCCACCAGTGTTGGCCCTTCAGCACAGCCGGGGAAGGCAGCCACTCCTGCCCTGCAGCTGTATGTTCAGATGTGTCCCTGAAACCTAAAGCCACTGCATCTGGTCAAGGAGGAGAAGTCCCTTCATCAATTCTGGCGGCTGATCAGCACAGTCCAGGCTTTATTTATCATCACAACACTGGTTGTGGCCTTAACTAAGTGGCAATTGCAGGTGCTCTGAGCTGCAGGCACAGCGATTGCCAGAGGCCTTGGAACAGTAAGTCACAGATTTGGTCTCATATCCCTAAAACCATTAAAAAGAGCAGGAAAATAGGAAAGCAGCTGTGACTGCTCCAGTCCTGTTGGGTGCTGTAACTGATGGCACTAAAAAGCTGCCTTTTTACTTGTTTCTGTAGCTGCTCAGCTGACACACAGGGATCAGAATGGGCTTTTCCAGGCTGCTTGGAAGAACAACCAGGTTGTGTTGGTTTTTTTTTCCTGGCAAAGAATTATTTGTATTTGATAGATCCTCAAAGTGCCACCAGGTGTGATCAATTTCACTGGGAGTGTATTCCCATTAGGAATGCTAAATTGCAAGGTGGGGGGGGGGAGGAGAAAAAACAAGGGGTACAGAGGCAGGAAAAAAGCTTTTATTAGTGCTGGCAGAAACACCACCAAAAAGGTGCAGTGAGGAAAAGATAAAACAGGTACAGGAATGCCCATCATACTGTAAAAGAACCTTTTTTTTCTGGAAACAGGGTATTAAGAGTTCAGTTCAGGTGGCATTTCATATTTGGCTTGCATTGTTTGATCAACTTTCTACTTTATATAAAAGCCTCCAAAAGAAATCCTCCCCCTTCACAAGGTTCACAACCCCATCGTTGGAGAAACTACTGGTGCTGGACTTGTATGTTTTTGTCCTGCAAGGCAAATGTTGGAACAAGTTAATAGAGGTGGTGAAAGCAAATTTGAAGCCTTGAATTGGTTGCATCTCAGTCTGTGTTTGTGGTGAAACTGGGCAAGTGGGTGGTTGGCATCTCTCTTCCGCAGTGGGAAGAGGGTAAAGGAAAAGGGAGCTTAGAAATGGTCACTGATAAAACTTTCCTCCCAGAGCAGGAAGTAGGATGGTTTTCTTCCTGAGTTTAACACTTGAGGAGATGCTCCTGGGGATGTGGCAAGTGGAGAGTTTGAGACAGAGAACTTTTACAGCTCTCTTCTCTAATCAGGCTGTGCTGTGGAAACGGGCAGCGCTTGGGAGGCGATGGTTTCTGAGGAACACAAAGGAGGCTCTTTATTGGGGTGGGTGTTCTCTGGCAGCACTGCTGTTAGCCTTTTAAGGATTGAATGCAGGCAGTGTGTATCCAATGGGGTTCTCTTGACAAGGAGGGGGATTATTGAGCATGAAAATTCCTCTTTATTAATACCCTGGGTGTGCTGTTTCGGGGCACAGCAGCACTCATGCACAAGTGAGCCTGATGACTCCTCCAAGCTGTCACAACCTGTTTGGACAAGCAAAACCTGAGTGTCCTCTCCTCCAGAGGAGTTACCTGCTGCAGCATTTGACTTTTATTTTCCAAACATATGAGATGACATTGCTAATTAATCACACTTTAATGAGCTTTTTCTTTTTGAAGGGCTTGCCTGTTGCCTTAGAAAAGCATGTCCTCGGCTTTGACACAGGAGGTAAGCAGTCCTTGTAATGGGTGCCTTCCACAAAGCATGTTGCTGTCAGATACATAGATAACATGGGCAGTACAAAAGCCTGCAGTGGAAAGAATTGCTCCCTCCCAGCTTGTTATTTATGAGCATTTTGTTTTGGAACAGCAAAGCATAAATCTTAAGCTGTGGAATATGTTGTTTTCAGAGTGGTGTTTAAAGAACGGCTTTTAATTGCAGAGGGGAAGGAATGCTCCTCGTTTCTGCTGCCTTGTAAATCTTCCTTCTGCCAGCAGAGGACCTCTGTGCTGCTTTGGTCTGTGTAACTCACCTAAAATCTAATCACAGGCAGCAGAGTTGGCGTGACCCCATAGATTATCCTGCAAAGAAGAGCCAGACGACCTGGCATTCCACTCGTCTGGCTTTGCTTTTGCCCTGTGATATGCCTAATTTACTAGGCTTCATAGCCACCCTGCTGTGGATTAACTGGGAGGGCTGTAGAAATAAGAGAACAACAGAATCATAGAGGGGTTGGAAGGGACCTCCAGAGATCATCAAATCCAACCCCCTGCCAAAGCAGGGTCCCTAGGACAGGGCGCACAGGTCGGTGTCCAGATGGGGCTGGAGTATCTCCAGAGAGGGAGGTTCTGAGGAGCACCCCATCCCTCTCTAAGCAACAGGGAGAAGGTGGTTTCCTATCTCCAGCACAGCTGAAGCACAGAGTGCTAACATAGCTTAACCTTTCCTTAAAGCCTTTGTCTCAGATGAAAATGATTTGCTGTGGTTTCTCTTCACCACCCGATCCAGATGCCGTTCTCAACGAAGCTGCCCAGATTCTCCGTCTGCTGCATATAGAGGAGCTCCGAGAGCTGCAAACCAAAATTAACGAAGCCATTGTAGCAGTTCAGGCCATCATTGCTGATCCCAAGACTGACCACAGACTGGGCAAAGTGGGGAGATGAAGGGATAGAAGTTTTTAAACCCCTTGTGTACTCCAGCCCGATTAGGATCTACATACAACTCCAGCATGCTCTTTGAAACGGTATCGCTTGACTGTTTGGAAAGAAAACAGGGGGAATTGGGTTCTAACTCCTGAGGAATTCTCATTTTTCTTTAAATAAATGAAATTGGGGGAAAATAGATGAATTGTTCTGATTAGCTCGGAGTTGGCAAACGCAACTCATTGGGGTTTGGGTTTGTTTTTCCATTGTGTTTGGCTTTGTGTTGAGACCGGAGCTTCGTGGATTCCTCCCCTATGAACAGCTTGCTCCTGGCTTCTCCACAATCTACCCTACAGCCAAAATACTTAAGGACTAAATCCAAAAGGGCAAACTTCAAACAACCATCTTTTTTTATTCAATTATTGAAATAACCTAGGAAAGAAAGTGAAGCATTACAATGTAAATGGTATTTCTGACCGTGTATCGGTCTATACTGGGTAGGTCTATGAAGGCACTTAGAAGAAACAAGCATGAATGTCAATTCTAGCATATTCTTCTAATATAAATACTAAAAGACATGCATTGAGGCAGTGGTGAAAATACAGAGTTGTCTTCTCAGAAGGCTTGGATGCCTTTGGTGTTTCATATAACCCTTTGGCACATGGTTGGAGCACACGCAGTCTGTCTTCAGTGCTGTGTGTTACTTAGACCCAGGGAGATACCCCACCCAGAGCTTCTGCAGGCACTTAGTTATTTTGGATAAAAGGGACCCAGTGCTCAGATTGTCAAAACCATTACAAGAATTAATCCATTCTTCTTCCAATAAACCCTTTGAGTAAGAAAGCTACATTTTCAATTTGCTTGCATAAGCAAGAGTTAAAGAGTTAAGGGCCCAGGAGTCATGGGACCTTTTGGTTTGGTGATAGAGCTGTGTTTTTTCACTGGTTTAGAAAAATACAGTAGTAAAGACTTGAGGTATAGGTCCAAAAAATAGACTTTTGATAATCATTTGCAGGAAAGTCACTCTGTTGGCCTTGGTTAAAGGTTTCCCCCCTTAGCTGTGTGCTAGTGGCAGTTCTCTGGGTCTGAAGTTCTTTGGGGGTGCAAAGATTTGTTGCTTCTCAAAATAGCAGGTCCTATTTCCTTGCTGCAGAGAGAAACAGGTAGCTTTAGTGCATCAAGCTGCCAGAGGGGCACCTAGGGGATGGATTTTGGGGGGGGGTTTACCTCCAGGGCAGTAGGGATAAACTGCAGTTATCCCGTAGAGATGCGATCGCTGCTCGGGGAGATACTCGTCAGTAAAGGAGCCAGTCTCTCTGTTGACAGCTATCACACCATCCCTGGTGATACAAAGGCCAGAAGAGCTTTATTCACCTACAGAACTTGGGTTTGGGGGTTGTTTTGCCCGCTCCATCCATATGCATTTAAAAAGAGGCAGCAAATAATCCTGGTCTGAACACAGCACGGGGTGGGGGGGGGGGGGGAAGAAATTTGCCCCATATAAATTTGACCCAGCGCGGTCAGGACACTTCTCTTCAGTGATGTGGAGGCACAGAGACAGCCTTCCAAGGAGAGATTATCTCCCTGAGAGTCTCTTCCAAGCACGACAAGCACTTAAGTGTTTGTTGTCATCTGCTATGGTTTGATTGTAGCTTTGAGAGCTTCCAGCTGGAGCAGGAAGCACGAGTCCCCGCTGCTGAGGGCCTCGGCCGACGGGGCAAAGGGAAGGACAGGGTGGAATCTTTCCTTTGACTTCATCTGGATTCAGAAACTAGTGCCAAGTTTTAGTTAAAAGAACCCCAGCTGCTATTTCTGTCCCTCCCAGGAAGCTGAGACTCTTTCCAAACAACTGCTCCGCACGGAGATTTACAAGTGGGTGTTGCTTGGAGACCCCAGGGAGACGCTGGGATGCAGGAGCAGGCCAGGGAGAGCCTTTGGTTCCCCCCACTCCAGCTCAAAGCCCTTCCAAGCTGCTCACAAGCATGACTTGAGCAGCTATGGGGAGCAGAGCCTTAGGAGCTGCTGGCTCAGGGAGTGGGATTTCTTCCCTTACCTTCTCCAGTCGGTGTGGTAGAAGTGGTTGGCGTAGCTGATGATGCTGAAGGGGTAGTTGAGGTTGTTCTGTATGACACGCCTGTCTTTGCCATCCAGGTGTGTGCACTCCAGGTGCTTTGTTCCTTTGTGAACACAAGACAGGTTTGGGCACCAAAACCACCCCCAAACTGAGCCCCACCAACCATGTTCTTGGCATTCACCAAGTTCTGAGACAGCCCCTCAGCCTGGGGGTGTAGCAGCAACTCATGTTGTGTGTGTCCCCAGCCCCAAGTCCCGTGCAGCAGGACACTGGGAGGGAGCAGAGGAGCCTATAGGCACCAGTGGGTTACCAGTACATCACTGGTTTTCCTCTTGAGGCTTAGTGTGGTGCAGACTGAGCTGTCCTCAGTGAAGTTACCTGCATCTGCCCAACAGAGCTGCTTGGAGAAGGGGTCGAAGGTCAGACCGTTGGGCAACCCAATGTCTTTATTCACCAGCACCCTCCTGTTGGCTCCATTGACAGTGGCAGTTTCAATTTTGGGTGCTTCACGATTCCAGTCTGTCCAGTAAAGGTTCCTTGGGAAATAATTACAGAGTGAACAACCAGGAGACACACCAGTGAGGAGTGGGGGGGAGCTTACTCCTCATTACTGGTCCCTGTCAGGAGGGAGGCCTGGGTTTCCCCTTGAAATAAAGCTCTGTTTGATTGGAAGAAAAGCCTCTAAAAGGAAAAAAACCAACCCAAAATGATGTCAAACATGTTTATGACCCAAACTGCAGCTCCTAGACGAGGGTGAGTCTTAGGAGTGGCACATGTTGTATCCCAGCAGCACTCACAGTGTGAGTTCCAGCACCAGGCGTGTTTCAGAGCTTTGGAAAATTAAATGGCCAACCTGATGCTGGAAGGGGGGGTTCAGCCAAAATCTGGGCTTATTAAATGAAAAACAAGGGTGGGGAGCAGAGCCAATCCCTCCTACAGGAGAGGAGAGCTGCCTCTGAGGTCAGGATGGGGTTTGGGCACCACCACCACATGCTGGAACTCTTGCAGCTCCCAAATCCCTGTGTGTAAATCCCACTGGGAAAGGCTGCTGCTCACCCTCGGACAGGATCCACGGCGATGGCCCGGGGGTTGACGAGCTCTGTGTCGAAGAGCACCTGTCTCTCAGAACCATCCAGCTGGGCTTTCTCAATCTTATCCAGGCCGCTGTCGGTCCAGAACATGGTTCTGCGTAGGTGGTCCACAGCTAACCCCTCGGGGCTGATGAGCCCTGCCCCAGGGATGGGCACGGTCAGAGGATGGGGATGTGCTGCTCCCAGCCCCATCCTGCTGCCCTGACCCACGGCCCCGGGATGGAGGACCCAAGATCTCTTGAGGTCCCTTCCAACCCCTAGGATTCTGTGACCCCCAAAACAGAGGTGTGATGGGCAGCAGCTGGATGGTCCTGCTGCTGTGTCTCTGGTGATGGGAACACACCTGAGTTGATGATGGTCTCTGGCTCAGCACCAGGCTCCAGGCTCGCTCGACTTATGGTCCGGCCAGCCACATCAGTCCAATAGATGGTCTTCTCCCGGCAGTCATAGTCGATCCCCACCACGATGGAGCCCTGCCAGGGGTAGGAGAGGGAGATGGGGGTGAAATCCTCCTCTGGGAGACACAGCAATGGGGAAAACGATCCCTTTTTCCCCAGTAAAACCCAGCACAGACAGGCTTGCTGCCCCCCACGGCTGTGAGGGCAGCTGGTGCAGGGACACCCCCATATCCAGGTGGGCTTGAAACCCCTCAGCTTAAGGAGCTACTGCTCCAGCAGCAAAGCCAGCCTGAGGAACAGCCTTCAGGATGGGGAAAGGGAATATTTGGCAAGGTGTTTCAGTTCCCTGGGTGCAAGGAGAGTGGTGGCCTAGGTTTTAGTGTTCCTCTCCCTCCACGCTCCGAGAAGCATCCAGGGAAGGGAAAAAGCAGGTCTGCAGTGGAGACACACAAGCTGTGTGGGCCTGTGATGGGTGAGCCCAGTGACTGCTTGTGTCCTTCCATGTGCCCACATCCCCCTGCCCTGCTGCTGGGACAGCGTGAGGCCTCTTCCTCTCCTCCTCCTCCTCCTCCAGCTCAGCACCAAGGCAGCCAGCACAACCAACATCCCCTCCAACCACCTTCACGAGGTGTCCCCTCAACCCCATCACATCTGGGAACGAGAGGGGTGCAGGGAGATGTGGAACCCAGAACCACACTACCAGCTCTTCCCTAACTCCCTCCTGCACCCCAGCCCTGACCCCAGGGGTACTCTACATGCAGGGAGAGGAGGGTCTTGGCCGCCTCCTTCTGCAGCTGTGTGCCATTGAGTGGGAGGTATCCGATCTGCTGTCCCTGAGCGTAGAGCAGGAAGGTCCCTGTGGCTGGAGGGGACACGTCAGGACGGGGTGAGGGCCGGACGCTGGGCGGCGCGACGCTGGGGAGACCTGCCACAGAAACAGGGGGATAAATGGGGAGGGGGGGGGAAGAGAGATTGGCTCAGGGAGCATCACCCCTTGGCTCTGCACCCAAACAGGAGCAGGGTGCAGTGCCAGGCACCCACACTGCGCTGGATGGGGTGGGGAAGGGGTAACACTTGGGGTGCTGAGCTCTTACATGGCGGGGTGCTGCCAGGCTCGGAGCGTGTGCCCTGGATCTCCCTGCCACTCTCATCCACACACCAGCAGTACCCGCTGTCCCCGTGGCACTGCAGGGGGGTGAAGTTGCCCCCTGTGTCACACTGTGGCACGTACTGGTCGTGGCGAGGGCGGCCCCCGTAGTGCTCCAGCAGGCTCTGCCGCCAGCGCTCACACATGGTGTGGGGCCGCTCCGTGGGCTCTGGCATGGGGAGGGAGACAATCAGCCCCTGTCCCTGTGGCACAGGGCTTTTCCAGGGCCCTGGGTGCCCCCCCCCTCTTTGCTCCATATGATGCTGGGGTGCTGCTTCCCCCTGAGAACTGACCTGGGCTCCTGCAGCGGGGCGGCGTGCTGCCCGGTGCTGTCCGTGTGCCAGCGATCTCCTGGCCTGCAGCATCCACACACCAGCAGTACCCAGTGCTGCTGTGGCACTGGAGGGGCCGGTACCCACCCTCCTCATCACACTGTGGCACGTGCCCGTTGCCCACGGGCGAGGGTCCCGCTGGCACTGCCCGAGGGTACAGCCGCTCGTGTTCGCAGGGGGTCAGCTGCTGGACAGGCTCTGCTGGCAGCAAATGCCCCCACCCCAGGCTCAGGGGGGGGCTGAGCAGCACCCCTGCACACCCATGGTGCCCGGGTTTGGCCCAACTCCACCCAGGGCAGGAGCTGGGGGTGAAGTGCTGCGGCCGTGTGGGACGGGCAGGGCTCTGCATGCCACCCAGCACAACCAGCAGCACAGCCAGCCGTGGCATCTCCTGCAATGTGGTGCTGGGAGATGCTTGACCCCCAACAACTGGATGCCCACTGATCCCACTGGGATGCCAATGAGGTGCCAAAAGACCCAACCCACCTCCCTTCACCCCTTTGAGAGCCGCAGGGCAGCACTGACCTGGGCTCCCGCAGCGGGGCGGCGTGCTGCCCGGTGCTGTCCGTGTGCCAGCGATCTCCTGGCCTGCAGCATCCACACACCAGCAGTACCCAGTGCTGCTGTGGCACTGGAGGGGCCGGTACCCACCCTCCTCATCACACTGTGGCACGTGCCCGTTGCCCACGGGCGAGGGTCCCGCTGGCACCGCCCGGGGGTAGAGCCGCTCGTGCTGGCAGGGGGTCAGTCGCTGCGTGCTCCCCTCCGCTGCAGGGAGAACCAAAGCAACAGCAGAGTGAGGATGTGGGGAAGCCACCCTGGGGCAGGGCTGGTGGAGAGGGGAGTTGGGTGACTGTACCATGGGTGCACTGGAAGCCATCACCCTCATAGCCGGGCTGGCAGCGGCAGGAGAAGGAGCCCAGCGTGTTGTAGCAGGCAGCAGCTGGGTGACAGGGGTTGTCAGCGCACTCATCCACGTCTGCATGTGAGGAGGATGGGGATCAGCTAAGGCAGGGTACCCTGGTTGCACCCTGCAGTCCCTCCCACACCCCCCCTGCCCCCATACCAGAGCAGTGGGTGCCATCACCAGTGTACCCAGGGAGGCACTCGCAGGTGGGGCGGCCGCTGCCATGGGGCAGGCAGCGTGCCCGCTCCCTCGGCGCACAGGGATGGCTCCCCTCCTCGCAGGGGTCTCTTGCTGGTGCCAGCGCTGCAGATACAGGAGGGGTGAGGGAGTGGTTGGGGTGAGCCCTGTGGGACACAGGGGTCAAGGGGGACCCCAAAATGTGGGGCTGGCACTTACACACACACGCCTGCCCGTCCTCTGCCAGCCGGTACCCGCTGCGGCACTCGCACCGGTAGCTGCCCGGAATGTTCTGGCAGGTGCTGAAGGAGCCACACTGGCCCAGCCCCTCCGCACACTCATCCACATCTAGAGGGAAGGGGAGACAACAGGCACCCCCAAGGGGTGGTGGGATACCCCTAGTTTTGGGATCCATCTGCTCCCAGCCCAGGGGAAGCATCCTACCCCGTGCTGCCTGTCCCATGCCTGCTGCCTCCTCCACCCCTGCAGTGCTCCCCCAGCTGCCTGCCTCAGTTTCCCCACACGATTCACCCAACTCCTTGGTGCAGGAGCTGCCATGCTGCAGCACATCCCAGCACCCCAAATGGCCGTGGCCACCCCGCTGCCCCACGGCTGATGGGGTGCACCAGCACCCCCCCACACCCCCTTCCCCGGCCCCCTACTCACCTCGACAGCCCTGCCCATCCCTGCGGTACCCAGCTGCACACTCGCACGTGTACTCCATCCCTACACCGGGCTGGCAGCGCGCTGTCGCCTCACACCCATGTGTGCCATCGTGGCACGGGTTCACCGGGGGATTCTCCACATCACCTGTGGGGCATGAGATTGGGGAGGGGGAGAGCATCACCCCAGCGCTGCAGCACCCTCCTCCCACACTGCGCCCCGTGGCCACGCCACCCAGTGCCACCCCTGCTGTGTGTGTCAGTGTGTCTCCCCTCCTTCCCCACCGCGCCAGGAGCCCATCAGCTCAAGCTGCTTGGGAAAGAACCCCTCTTTTTTTGGGAGTGCGATGGAGCCAGGTTGCCCTGGGCAACCTTGTGTAGCATCAGGCCTGGAGCTTGGTGGCCCTGCCTGTGGCAGGGGGGTTGGAGCTCTGTGATCCTTGGGGTCCCTCCCAACCCAGCCCAGTCTGGGATTCTATGATTCTATGTCAGCAGCATCCCCCCAGGGTGGGTGCTGGGGCTCACCTCGTGCTGAGCCCACACGGGCAGCCAGGGCGTAGCGCAGGGCGTGCTCCTGGCTGTCGTAGAGGGCGAAGGCGCGTGTCACGCTGAGCTGCTGCCGGGCGGGCGGCCGGGCGTAGGGGCAGCCGGAGAAGCTGATGTTCTGCCGCAGGCGGTAGGACAGGGTCTGGTTGGTGTTTCCAGCAACCAGGACATAATCCCGCTGAGCAGAGGATGTCACAGCTGCCAGACAGGGAGAAAGGGACCCAGGATGGGGAATCACAGAGGCACCAGGCTGGAAAAGGCCTTTAGGATCATCGAGTCCAACCATTCCTGTCCTGTGCTAAACCAGATCCCTGAGCACCTCATCTCCCTGTCTGTTAAACACCCCCAGGGGTGGGGACTCAGCCCCCTCCCTGGGCAGCCTGTGCCACAGCCCCACAACTCTGCCAGGGAAGAACTTTGCCCTCCCATCTGAGCTGACCCTGCCCTGGGGCAGCTTGAGCCCATTGCCCCTTGTCCCATCTCCTGTCCCCTGGCTGAAGAGACCATCACCCACCTCTCTGCACCCTCCTGGCAGGGCAGGGGAGGTGGGGAGAAGGTCTCCCCTCAGCCTCCTCTTCTCCAGGCTCAACACCCCCAGCTCCCTCAGCTGCTCCTCAGAGGATTTGCCCTCCAGCCCCTTCCCCAGCCTGGTTGCCCTTCTCTGGACTCGCTCCAGGACCTCAATGTCCTTCTGATGGTGAGGAGCCCAGAACTGGCCCCAGCACTCGAGGTGCAGCCTCCCCAGTGCCCAGTCCAGGGGCACAATCCCCTCCCCAAACCTACTGGCCACACTTTTTGACACAAGCCAGGATGCCCTTGGCTTTCCTGGCTGCCTGGGCACACTGCTGGCTCATGTTCAGCCTGCAGGATGATGGGGATGATGGGGGAGGAAGCAGCTTCAGCATCTTGGATGCTGGGGACGGTTTTGGGCTGCTCTGAGTGGGGCACACCAAACCCCCACGGGCTCCTACCTGAGGTGGAGTAGTGGTAGAGCTCCTTGTAGGGAGCGATGTGGACCGTGACGTTGTCAGGGAGGAAGGGCACCTGGCCCTGGATGTGTGTCTTCAGGCTTAGGTAATTGTCTGGCCCCAGGCCCTGGGCTGTCTGGGTGACGTGGACTGTCTCCTCCCCAGGGTAGAAGGTCACCTCCAGGCTCTGGGTGAACTCAGCACCTGGGCAGGCAAAGGGAACAGGGATACATCCCCAAAACACCCTTCCCAGCACCCCCATGAGGGCACACAGCAGGGAGATGGCCATCAGACAAACCTCAGAGCTTCCCTGCACCCCCACCCACCCATCCCAAGCCCTGCATCACCCCACGTCTGAACCAGGCCACCCCACTGGGAGCCACGGGGGGTCCCTCAGAGCAACAGGGTGGCACAGCCCGTGTCCCCACTCACCAGTGATGCTGAAGCCATTCTCAGAGTCGGGCTCCTCCAGAGCAAAGAGCCAGGAGAAGAGCCCACCGAGGGGCAGGAGGGGCAGCAGGGCGCGGGCGGCGGGCTGGGGCACCCCGCTGATGGCCGTGTAGGCCCGGCCGTCGCTGCCCACAACGTAGGTGTGCAGGTCCACGTCCTGGAAGCTGACAGACGCCTGTCCCACCCTCAGGATCCCGCTCACCTTCCCGTTGAGGCGATGCACGGCCCCTGGGCAGGGAGATCACAGGCTCACAGGGGTTGGAAGGGACCTCCAGAGCCCATGGGGTCCAACCCCCTGCCAAAGCAGGGTCCCTAGGACAGGGCACACAGGGCGGTGTCCAGATGGGGCTGGAATCTCTCCAGAGAAGGAGACTCCACACCCCCTGGGCAGCCTGTCCCAGGGCTCCCTCACCCTCACTGGGAAGAAGTTCTTCCCCACATTGGGGGGGAACTCCCTGTGCTCCAATTTGCAGCCATTGCCCCTTGTCCTGTCCCCACAGACACTGAGCAGAGGCTGCCCATGTCCCCCAGTGTCCCACCCTTCAGCTATTGATCCCCATTGATCAGATCCCCTCTCAGTCTCTTTTCCCCAGGCTGAACAGCCCCAGCTCACTCAGCCTTTCCTCACAGGGGAGATGCTCCAGGCCCTTCAGCATCTCCGTAGCCTCCTCTGGACTCTCTCCAGGAGATCCCTGGCTGTTTGATCCCAGGGAGCCCAGCACTGGACACAACACTCCAGGTGGGGCCTGAGCAGGGCAGAGCAGAGGGGGAGGATCCCCTCCTGTGACCTGCTGGCCACACTCCTCTTGATGCCCCCAGGATCCCATTGTCTCTCTCAGCCCCCAGGGCACACTGCTGGCTCGTGGCCACCCTGTCACCCACCAGCACCCCCAGGTCCTTCTCCACAGAGCTCTTCTCCAGCAGCTCACCCCCAGCCTGTCCTGATTCCAGCAGTTATTCCTCCCCAGGTGCCAGACTCTCCACTTGCTTTTGTTGAATTCCATTAAGTTTCTCCTAATGGTTCCCCTGGCAGTGGCCACCCAGGTATGTGGAGCCCCCATGCCCCCCCCCCACCCACCCCTGTACCTTCAGGCAGGCACTGCCACCCATTGCCATAGTAGGTGGCCCTGCAGTGGCAGCAGACACCCGTGGGGTAGTCGGTGCAGAAGGCGTGGGGGGAGCAGCGCCCATGGTGCTGGGCACACGTCTCCTTGCTGGCTGCACTGTAGGTGAACACTGGAGATGAGGGGAAAAGGGTTGGGGGGGGGGGGTGTGCAGGAATGAAGCCACCCCTCCTTGGGGTGGGCACCCTGCCCTCCCCACTCCCAAAAACCCCATCAGGGGACAGCACAGATGGCACTGCCCTTCCCAAGGAAGCCTCCTGGGGATGTATGTGGGAGGCAGAGGGTGGCAAACCTGTTGCCTGGCTTCAGGCAGCCCTGACAGAGGGGATTTTTGGGGGCCAGCCAGCTAAGGACAGGGCTTTCCTCCCCACTCCCCACCCCACCCTGGGTATGAGGAGCACCCAGCAGCGCTCTGAGCCAGGGCAGAGCAGCAGCAAACCCATTGGGAAGGGACATCCAGCTCCAGCAGCCCCTTGGCAGAGGGATTTGGCTGGGAGGAGAGGAGCTGGAAGGGCAGCAGCTTCCCAGGACCGATGCCAGCCCACAGGAGCTCCAGCCCCAGCTGCTTGGGAAGAGATGAGCTCCCAGTGAAGGGGCCTGTTTTAGGGAGCCACCCACCCTGAGACACCCCCAGGGGTTCCTCAGAGGGGCCACAGCCACTCACCATCAGGGTTAAAACCCACATCCTCCTCCACGCCCACGCCGTGATGCCCGGAGCTGTAGGAAGAGGGGTGGGGGGAGTAGCTCTGCTGGGTGCTGCCACCCTCTTTGGGGTGAAGCCATCGGCTCTGCTCCTGCCCTGGGGATGCAGGAAGAGCCTCAGGGACGATGGGTCCATGGTCAGGATGTGAGGATGCAGCATCTGGGCTGGAGAGCGCATGGCTGTGGGCAGCCTCACCAGGGGTGGGGGGTTCAGGGCTCTGTGGGGTGTCAGGGTTGCCTCTCCCACTGCCCCCTGGCTCCACGTGCTCCAGGGGGGCTGTGCTGCCCACGTGGAAGACCCACACACCGGGGACCCCTGCGTTGCTCCCCCTGCAAGACAGCAGCACACCTGAGCATCCAGCCCAGCTGAGGTGGGAAAGCACCCCCCCCCCCCAAAAGTACCAGCCCCACTCCACAACACCCCCCCAGGACCCCAAATGCACCTCCCAAAAAGCACGTGGGGATGAGCCCCCCCCCCTCTCTCCCTGAGTGCAGCCCATCACCCCCAGCTCACTCCCCAGCCTTTAAAAGACACAGGGGGCTTGGGAGAAGGTGACCCTGCTCCCCCTGCCCACCCTGCATGGCCCCCCCCAGGTACCACGCACCTCTCCAGGTGCCTCAGGGTCTGCTCACTGCTGGCCAGGCTGTGGAAGAGCCCATCCCTCTTTGGGTCATCACCATCACCCCTGCTGAAGCCCACCCTGGCTGGCAGCTCCAGCTGGACGTTGTAGGACTCCTTGGGCCGTGTCCCCAGGAACTGGAGGCCACCTTCAGGGTAGAGGAAGATGGCATAGGTGTCCTCAGCATCATAGGCTAGCACAGCCTGGAAGGTGTTGAGCTGCCAAGGGGAGAGCAGGACAGATGGGCGTCATGAGGGGGGTGCAGAACCCCAGAGGAGGAGGGGAGGGGGCAAGGGATGCAGAATGGATGCAGGCAGCCCCCTCCCCACACACTCGCAGGGCGTGGAAGTGGGGAGCCTCTCCCCAAAAAGCACCTTCCATCAGCCTGCAGACCCCTCCTGGGGAAGAGCAGGGGCCAAACCCCAGTGCAACGTGCTGGGATGATGCTCAGCATCCTCCATGGGAGCCTGAAACTCTACCAGTACCCCCCCACACCACCCCCCAAACCAGCTCCATCACAGCAGGGGCATCCCCATAAGCAGCCACCATGCCAGGAGCATCTAACCTGGGACCTCCTTGCTCCCACCCCCTCTCCACCTCTCCCCAAACACCAGCAGCTCCTCCCCATCCCACCAGCAGCAGAGGAAAACCTGCACACACACCCCCCTCCCCCACCCCCCCCATCCCATTTCCCTCCATCTGGAGAACAATTTTAGCTCTGTTTCCTCAGGAAAAAACAGGCACGTGCTCACCCTGACCCTGCACCCACGTGGAGCCCCCCCCTTGGCTTGGAAACAACCTCCAAGAGCACCAGGTCCAACCATACACCCTCCACCAGAGGCACCCTGCCTGCCCACCCTGAGCCAGCACAACCCCTTACAAGCCACCAGAGAATCCACACCCACACTCAGCACCAGCACCCTGAAGGGGGAGACCCCAATGATCACAGCATGGGGGCCAACACCCCCCCCACACCCCCCAAACCCACCCAACCCCCTCCTCTCCACACATAGGTGCTGCTCTGCAGACAGAGGGATCTCAGCCCCAGCAGAAGGAAAAGTTACCCCACTCCTGGGTTCACCCCCTCAGCAGCAGGCAGGAGGGGTGGGGGGTCACCCCCCCTGTGTGTGTGTGTCCCCCCCTTCCCCTCCAGCCCTTATTTTGGGGTGCAGGGGCATCACAAGGCTTCCCTGGTGGTGCTGAGGGGTATGAAGATCAATGATCTGGATGAAGGGATTGGATGCTCCCTCAGCCAGTTTGGGGGTGACACTAAACTAGGAGGAAGTGTTGATCTGCCTGAGGGTGGGGAGGCTCTTCAGAGGGATCTGAACAGGCTGGACCGATGGGCTGAGACCAGTGGGATGAAGTTTAACAAGGCCAAGTGCAGAGTGCTGCACATGGGACAGAACAACCCCAGGCAGCGCTACAGGCTGGGGGAGACTGGCTGGAGAGCTGTCAGGCAGAGAAGGACCTGGGGGTGTTGGGTGGCTGCAGGATGAACATGAGCCAGCAGTGTGCCTGGGTGGCCAGGAAGGCCAATGGCATCCTGGCTTGTGTCAGAAATAGTGTGGCCAGTAGGGCTGGGGAGTGATTGTGCCCCTGGACTGGGCACTGGGGAGGCTGCACCTCGAGTGCTGGGTCCAGTTCTGGGCTCCTCACCATCAGAAGGACATTGAGGTCCTGGAGCGAGTCCAGAGAAGGGCAACCAGGCTGGGGAAGGGGCTGGAGGGCAAATCCTCTGAGGAGCAGCTGAGGGAGCTGGGGGTGTTGAGCCTGGAGAAGAGGAGGCTGAGGGGAGACCTTCTCCCCCACCTCCCCTGCCCTGCCAGGAGGGTGCAGAGAGGTGGGTGATGGTCTCTTCAGCCAGGGGACAGGAGATGGGACAAGGGGCAATGGGCTCAAGCTGTGCCAGGGCAGGGTCAGCTCAGCTGGGAGGGCAAAGTTCTTCCCTGGCAGAGTTGTGGGGCTGTGGCACAGGCTGCCCAGGGAGGGGGCTGAGTCCCCACCCCTGGGGGTGTTTAACAGAGGGGAGATGAGGTGCTCAGGGATCTGGGTTAGTTTAGGATGGGAATGGTTGGACTTGATGATCTCAAAGCTCTTCTCCAGCCCTGTGCTCCTGTGAAGAGCCTTGCTGTGCACATCACACACTCAGGCATTCAGAGACCCTGTGCACAGGCAGCCAAGAAGCTGGGGAAGGGGAGGGGGGAAAGGAGGAGGTGGGGGGGGGGGGGGGAGGGATAATCCCCACCCCCTTCCCCTCCCTGCCTTGGGGTCAGATTCCTCCCCCACGCAGCCAAATTGGGGTGGCAGCTGGAAGAGTCGTTTTGTGGTGGGTGGTGAGGGGGGGGGAGACAGGGCAGAGGGTGGGGTGAGGAGGGGGGGGGGGGAGGGATGGATGTAGCCCCCCCTTCCCCCCCCTGGTTTGTGGCCAGCTGCTCCCAGCAAAGGGCAAATTCCAGCCCCAAAGGGCACTTCTTGCTGCTGGGGAAGTGGGATCAGCTCCCAGCCCTGGAAAGCATCGAGGGAGGGAGGGATGTCCCCAAGGAGCTGGAGGGGGACAGGGTGCTGCTGCCAGACCTCCCAGCCCCACAGGGTGGGGGGTTGGGGACCCTCTGAGCTGGGTTTCTTCTTTGGAGGGTCAAAGAAAGAGTGAGAAGGGAGAGGGGGAGAGGGAGAGAAGGGAGAGGGGGAGAGGGAGAGAGGGAGAGGGGGGAGAGGGAGAGAAGGGAGAGGGGGAGAGGGAGAGAAGGGAGAGGGGGAGAGGGAGAGAAGGGAGAGGGGAGAGGGAGAGAAGGGAGAGAAGGGAGAGAAGGGAGAGAAGGAGAGAAGGGAGAGAAGGGAGAGAGAAGGAGAGAAGGGAGAGAAGGGAGAGAGGGAGAGGGAGAGAAGGGAGAAAGG